>JAULUF010000102.1:397500-410000 GCA_031834385.1 Semotilus atromaculatus
CACCATACACATGAAAATAAGCAGACGTCACTAATTCATGTTCTAATTGAAATCGGTACAAAATAGTTTTGAACCTGTTCGGTTTATAACGGGGAGTTCTGTTCTGTGAAACACACATACACACACACACAGTGAAACACACACACACACAGTGAAACACCCCCCCCCCACACACACACAGTGAAACACACACACACACACACACAGTGAAACACACACACACACACACACACACACACAGTGAAACACCCCCCCCCCCACACACACAGTGAAACACACACACACACACACACACACACACACACACAAACACGACAGTGAATCACACACAGACACAGTGAAACAAACACACACACACACACTCACACACACACAGTGAAACACACACACAATACAAACATATAATAACAAGCAACAATAACTTATGTACATTACGTATTATAACAAATGCCAGCAGAGGGCGCTAACAGCCTGGTGTTAGCTATCGCTACACTACGGCATGATCAAATCTTGCTTTAATATTGGCCAAACAACATTTCATGTCCAATTAATCTTTAATATTTGGTCACTTCTGTACCAAATATTGGTTAATATTTAAAGGCTGTTAATCGCAGTGATTTCACAATAGCACTGCGCTCTATTATGATTGTAAATGGTTTAAATATATCGCATATACTTATTAAACAGTGTAATGATGCGGTTCATGGAACACGCGGTTACTCGACACGGGTAAAAAGCAATCAAGGATTTTTTTTAAATGAGTACTCGACTTTAATCAAGGAATTGTGACCGCCCTAGTTAAACCCGTACTGTATAGTAGAAGAAAAACAGTGTGTAACAAAAGTAGCATGTACTCGAGAGTAACCGGATGACAGCGATTAGTGGTGTAACAATATATGTTCACAATACAAAAATGCTACACTATCGTGGATCGCGACAGTAATATGTATTGTGTATAGGTCAAAATAAAAAAATGTGTGGAAAAAAATAAGTTTTAGTGTCAGTACTACATTTAACCACCATATATAATATTGAATACAATGTATAATAATGCCATAGGGGATATTTGTGGGTTCTGATAATGCCAAATGTCTTGTTACAAGTAAAAACTAACTTTATTTTAAATATATGTAGTCAGTGAAAGAGTGCAACTCTTTTCAGCTTCATAATCATGATGTTATTCTGGCGTCTCTATTGTCCTGCTTTGGGTTCCAGCACCAAGTCCTGTTCATTTACACACACAATATAACACCAAATACAGCATTTTAATCAACAGTACATGTTTTGTTAACCTTTTACCATATGTCTTGGAGTTTGGCAGTAATATGGTGTGTGAGTTCAGTATGGTGATATGTATCGGATCGTGACACGAGGGAATCGTTACACTCCTAGAAGAGACACAAAATGAACCTGACGCTAGTAGGTCACATGATGATGACATCGTGACGAATGTAGTACGTCCAGATTACACTCATACTACACACATTCATACTATATAGAATGTGCTTTTTTAGTGTTTGTGAAGTAATTGTACTTTTATTAATTATTAAAAAAGAACAGATCAAAACACTTTTAATGCACCCTGTAGAATGCAATTTAAAATACATGAGGGCAAGAAATATATGTCGTACATTTATATCATATGATATAGCTATATATCACATGAGCAAGAGTGCTGCTTTTCCCAGAATATCAGCATGATTGCAAATGTGATATTGATTTTATACAACAGTTGTGTTACGTTTTATACACAATAGTGTCCGATTTTGCTCAATTTTGAAAATAGTTCCAATCAAAGCCTCAGCAAAAACACAGCGGTGTTTCGTTACTGAACAAATCCGCGGTTTTTAACGAATCCAGTGAGTCATTGATTCAGTGACTCGTCATTTCATTCCTGAATGAATCAGCCGTTCGAATGAATCGTTGAGTGAATAATTCAATGACTCACTGATTAAGACTGTAAATTGCCGCTAGAGCTGGGTGATTTTTTCCCCTAAAAAAATGTGCAATTTTGTAATAAAAAACTCGATTTACGATTCGAATCGATCCCCCCCCCCTTTCCATTTAAAACAAAATAACTGCGAACTGTAAATATATTTAATATATTTATTGTATTTAATTAAAGTGCATCAACATAAACAAAAGTGCATTTTACACCTTCATCATGACTATAAGTTGTGCATTCGCAGCCGTTTGTTTTGTGCAAATGTAAGTTGTAATAGTTTATTTTGTGTACGCCTGTCTACATCTGATTTATCTCATATTGTATGCATTTGGTTAAGAATTGAAAGCTTGATTTTTAGCGCGCGCAGCTCAAACGGCAATGCACGACTAATAATGACAATTATTGGGACTGTCATATTACATAACATGAGAACACTATTTTATTAAATCGTTGTGAACTCATTGGGTTTAGTTGCCGTTTTCAGTGCGTTGTTCCAGGAAGAGCACGACCACAACAGGCACACATCTGACAAGCACATCTGAGGCGTATACAAGCATCTGTTGTACAGTGGTTTGAGCAGAGGCTGTGCCACAGGGAGCGTGCTACGGAAACCCTGAAGGAAGATTTGGCGAATGCAAAATGTACGCTATACTGAAGAGGGGGAGAAAAAAAGAAAAGAATTTTTTTTTTGATTTTTTGAAAATATGAATCGATTTGACCCACCAACTCGATTTTTAAATCAAATTGATTTTTTTCCCAGCCCTAATTGCCACCACCAGTTTTAGCTTAATATTTCATTTTTCATTAATATTTATGCCACCTCTGTAAATACCTAATGCCACAGAAAATGTTTTAATGTAGCCTTAAAAATTTGTGTAATAAATTCTGTTTAATCAAAATATTTCGTTCTAAAGCTACTTTTTGTGACGTCTATTCAATGCCAATTTCAATGGTATTTCTCACCAAAAATGAATGTACGATTAATTTGAGTTTAATTCGATTCATTACTTAGGGTAATAAATTAGATATAAAAATATGTACATATTTTGCGATCATAACTACACCTGATTATGAGTTATGAGCTACACCTTCCTTCTTTATTTCTTTGTGTTGTTATTGACAGCTGTTATTCACACAGATCTAATCAGTTCAAGTTCTTCAGCATCTTCAACAAAACTAGCAAACAATTCACACCGTCCAACAAACCCGAAGCCGATCTGAACACACAGAACAGACCGACTCCTAGAAGACATCTAATGTATTAAACACACACAATCATATTCAATATTCTACTAATATGATGATGACCTAGCTTCTTCATATGTGCTTCTGGTCTTATTGTGAATGATTCGTTCAGCTGTTTCAGATATTTTGTCTGGAACTTCTGCTTGATTTCACACAATATTAACAGAAACTACGAGTGTGAGCAGATTTATGTAGTTGACTGTGAATTGATTTGTACATGGTTTGAGGTTTTTAGCATTTAAACAAACAAACATTATTATTTAAACATGATGTATTTATTTTAGGGCTTAAATTTTAGGGTTTACATAATAAATGTGTGTGTACTGTGTATAATTATTTTATATATATATATATATATAAAAATACATACACATGCTTGTATATATTTAAGAAATATTTGCATGTATATACTATATATAGATTTATATATAATTTATATTATATATAAATATAAATATTTTATATATAAATAACAAATTTTTCTTAAATATATAAATGCACGTGTGTGTACACATTTATTAAGTAAACACAAACTTTTATTTTGGATGCGATTAATCATGATTAATCATTTGACAGCCCTAATTTATTTATGTTAAAAACCTTATAAATAATAATAAAAAATTATATAAATAATAATAAAAATTTGCTGTGGGGATAAATAAATAAACATGTTTAAATAATATATATATATATATATATATATATATGTTATATGTGTTTTATATATGTTTTATATATGTTATTTTTTTAAATGCTAAAAAGACAAATAATTTTAAATATTAATATATAAAACACAACAGTTGCTGTGGGGACAAAATAAAAAAATATAATGTCAGTTTACATGTTTTTAAGTTTTTAACATTTAAACAAACAAACAGATGTTATTATTTAGACATGCTTTATTTATTTATTTAAAAAACCCTACAAAATCATTTTAAATATTAATATAGTTGTTGTGGAGACAAAAATATATGTATGATATCATTGAACATATTTTTAGTTTAGCATTTAAATAAACAAATAATATTATTTAAACACGTTTTACTTTATTTAGCATTTAAATGCAAAAAAACTTTTTTAAATATTAATTTTAATATACATTTATTGAAATATTAATATATTAAAAACAGTTGTTGTGGGGACAAAATAAAAATCAACATTTAAATAAACAAACAAAAAAATAAATATTATTATTATTAAAATTAGTTTTATTAATTTATTTTTTTTAAAAAACTAAGAATTTAGATCATTTTAAATATTTTAAAAAATATGGTGTCATGTCATGTTTTTAAGTTTTTAACATTTAAATAAATACATTTTTATTTAACAATTTTATATTTATGTTAAAACCCTAAAACAAATAATTTTAAATATTAATATTAAAAACGTAGTTGTGGGGACAAAATAAAAAATATGATGTCAGTTTACATGTTTTTAAGTGATCAACATTTAAATAAACCGACAATTTTTTGTTTTATTAACTTTTTGTTTTTTTAAACTACCGGTAAGACTTTAGATCATTTTAAATATTTTTAAAATAAGTTGTCATGTCATGTATTTAAGTTTTTAACATTTAAATAAATAAAGAAAACATGCTATTATAAACTTTTTTTAAATGGATGTTAAAAACCTAAGACAAATCATTTTAAGACATGATGACTATTAGAAAGTGTATATAACAGGTCATAAAACCACGTTCGGGCTCGTTCACAGTCATGGCGACTGTATCTGGGCCACATTTGAGTTGATATCTCAAAGCAATCAGATTTATGGCTTTTGGAACCAATTTGGTTTGATATTATGTGTCTGATCTCTTAAACACTCACCGTTTCTTTACAAAGTCCACAGTTCTGTTCTTGAAGAGTGTGTGTGTGTGTGTGTCGGAGACGGTGATACTGACAACATCCAGCGGCAGAAACACACCGTGTTTTTGAGACTGTCTTTGGTTCACTGCAGTTTTAAGCAGAAAATTCTCAGCAATGCTGTCGACTTATGAACTTACACATGCTTGTGTTAAAGCATATTAAAAACACCATATAGACACATAAACAACATTAAAAGCTGGATTTTCACCACAGGGGACTTTAAGATTTTAAATGATTTTAAGATTTTAAATTAATTTCAGTTTATTTCTGATTTAAGTAGTTTATATTTTATTTTATTTCAATAAACAGAAATGTTATAAGGTTAACTCATTAGTTCACACCCGCGTGACCCGAGCACTAGTTCCTGTTACTAACCTCAACAAACACTGTTCTTGGATCAGCTTGGTTTCCCAGCATGCACTGCTTTGCTTTCGGGAGCGATACACTTACCCCATTCAGAACGCACGCCATCACGCAATCACAGCAATACCAATCCACCGCACCACAGTAAGAGTCCAATTAAAATCCAGACAAGAAGGGGAAAAATACAGAGACTTCCTTCCCATGATGCACTTACTCTTCATATTTAATGTGGTACGAGACGTCCTGGCGGCTGTTTGCTGAATCTGTTTTGGAGGTTGTGGATTGGCTGTCCGAGTTTAACCCTTTCTCCGGCGCGCTGGCAGAGTCGGCGTTGGCCTCAGACTCCAGTTTGCCGTTGGTGCGTTTGCTGGGTCGGCCCACCCGGTTCTGTCCTCTACTGGCAGGAGTGACTTTATCAATGACGCCTTCGAACCAGGCGCCGATGCTGACGTCTCTGCAGTCCACCAGCTCGTTCACCTGAGCGCAACCAGAAACAGGTACGCATCATCATTACCACATTAACAGGCCTGAACACAGCGCAACCAGAAACAGGTACGCATCATCATTACCACATTAACAGGCCTGAACACAGCGCAACCAGAAACAGGTACGCATCATCATTACCACATTAACAGGCCTGAACACAGCGCAACCAGAAACAGGTACGCATCATCATTACAGGCTCATCATTAATTATCATATCAGTCACTGTGATTTAATTGCCTATTTGCTCAAGCCACTGCCTTCATTTGTTCATCACACCTTATTTATTTGTTATTTAAGTCAGAATTGTGAGATATAAACTCCAGATTGCGGAAGAAAAAGTCAGTATTGCGAGAAAAGTCAGAACTACGAGAAAAAAGTCAGAATTGTGAGATATAAACTGAACAAAATGTGTGATTTTTTTCATGAACAAATATTTGACAGGGTAGAATGAGATGAATTATAAAAACATCAACAATCACCACCATAAATATTAAAACAATAATATGAAAGTTAAAGGGACATTAAGTAAGAATTACTCCCATCTAGCGGTGAAATTGTATTGTGCTCTCCAGCGCCTCGCGTTTTCAAATGCGTGTTGCATCTACGGTGGCCGTTGTGGACCAGAAAGCTCTGACAGGACGTCTTCTATTAGCACTTCGTCGAGTTTTCCTTCGGGTGAACAGGTTTGTTATTTCAACAAACTTCAAATTGTTACAACGAACAAACGAATGTTACAGTATGAATTAATGAGTGTCAAAAACATGAACTATTGTAATTAGTAGTTTGGTTTACTCCTTATATTTTCTGAAGTACGTTGTTAGATATCATCATCAGATGATTCAACAGTAGGGAGAGGAAGAAGTAGAGGAAGAGGAAGAGAGCGAGAGTCAATACAACGATGACAAAGATGCCCGGCAGTTACAAGAGACGATCTTGATAGAAAGTTTCCAAAGGCAGAGAAGAGAAGCGACCGAGGTTTGTATGTGGCAGCAGTGACTGTAGCAATTCATTTTAATTCTCTGTACAATCTTATGCACGTAGCAAAATATTCACAACTTAAGCTAATTGATTGTTTATGAAAAAAGAGAGCTATAGAAAATGTTTCAGAGAGCAATGTTTTCTTTTGCGTCAGTCACGTCACGCTGGCTTTGAACGAAAAGACGTTGTGGAAACGCGTTAGCGTACTTTTTGTCCCTCTCTCCTATTATAGTTTTTCAAGATGGCGGACCTACATGGAAGCCTCCGTGGACTCACCCGTCCCATGTATATAAATATAATAAATTCTTCGTTTACGAGGATAAATCAGATAATTGGCAGAGGTATTTGTACACCATTGGGGACATATTTATGAATACAAATATTGTTACTTATAGTCCCTTTAAAATATCATTTTTAAATATTATTATCAAAATAATATTTTAAGTTATTATTATTATTATATGTTATGAATGTTATATTATATGTTACGTTAGTATTCACACTTTGGTTTTGGTACACAACTCATCTAAATATTAAATTATATTGATCAAATATATTGAAAAAATATCTATAAATTTAAATATTTTAAAATGTCATTATCAAAGTAATATTTTAGATTTAAAAAATAAACAATTTCAAAAGTTAGAATTCACACTTTGGAACTCATCTCATCTAAATATTGAATAATATTAAAATAATCAGATGTATAATTGTCATTATAAATATTAATGTTTCAAAGAACTCTCAATTGTGTTAATTCAGTGCAATTACTTAATGTTAAATAAATTAATATAAATAAAAATAATAAAACTATAATATACAATTCTAAATAATATTTTAAAATATTATAATTAAACTAATATTTTAGATTAATTATAATAATAAAATGAATAATAATTATTATTATTTATTCCAAAAGTTAGAATTCACATTTTTGGAACCCAACTCACCTAAATACTAAATGATATTAAAGTGATCAAATTTATTATTGTTATCATTAATGCATATAATAATAATATTTTATAGCACAATCAATTTAATATAGTGCCCTTACATATTTACGGTAAAATTTATAAATAAAGGTGTCATAAGCTCTATGTAAATGTTGTAATTGTGAGTAAGGCAATGATGCTCATTAAAGGATTAGTTCACTTTAGGGATGGGCAACGATTAATCGCGATTAATCGCATCCATAATAAAAGTTTGTTTACACATAACATATGTGTGTGTAGTGTGTATAATTATTTTGTATATATAAATACACACATATGCATGTATATATTTAAGAAATATTTGCATGTAGATACTGTATATATATTTATACATAATTTATATTATATTTAAATATAAATATTTGATATATTAATAAAATATTTTTCTTAAATAAATACATGCATGTGTGTGAATTTTTATATACAAAATAATTATACACGCTACACACACACATATCATGTGTAAACAAACTTTTATTTTGGATGCGATTAATCGCGATTAATCGTTGCCCATCCCTAGTTCACTTATAAAAAAACTTTTGCTGATAATTTACTCCCAAGATGTCCATGTCTTTCTTTCTTCAGTCGAAAAGAAATGAAGGTTTTTGATGAAAACATTCCAGGATTTTTCTCCATATAATGGACTTCAACAGGACCCAAACGGTTCAAGGTCCAAAAAAAAGTTACGTTTTATAAGCACAAATGCTGGCCTTGCTCTGTTCTGTGATGCGCGTTCGTGACTCACGTAATACACAATTACGTTGAAAAGGTCACGTGTCGGCGGAAGTACCGAGTCAGTGTTTACGAATGTGAGGAAGGAGGACCATATACACATATTCAAATGTCTGTGTGTCAGTTTATCGTTTAAATGCCCATTTCGTGTGCGTATCCTGGGTGTTTTAATATTAAAAAGGCTAAAAGAACATTTTGGTCAGGACAGAAGCGTGACCTTTTCAACGTAATTGCGTATTACGTGAGTCACGAACGCGCATCACAGAACAGAGCAAGGCCAGCATTTGTGCTTATAAAACGTAACTTTTTTATTTATTTGTGAAATGCCGATGGTTTGTCTAGATAAGACCCTTATTCATCGTCTGGTGTCGTTTAAAGCCCTTTGAAGCTGCACTGAAACTGTCATTTGGACCTTGAACCGTTTGGGTCCTGTTGAAGTCCATTATATGGAGAAAAATCCTGGAATGTTTTCATCAAAAACCTTCATTTCTTTTCGACTGAAGAAAGAAAGACATGGACATCTTGGATGACATGGGGGTGAGTAAATTATCAGCAAAAGTTTTTTTGAAAGTGAACTAATCCTCTAATATGTCAGTAATTGCTCATCGTACTTTGAAGTGTCCGATCCCGGGGTCGAGGAGGAACGAGCGGCTGGACGTGGACGGCTCACTGTCCGGCTCCGGGACCAGCGACTTGGACTCGCTTCCGTTGCTGTTGGAGACGGTTGTCGGGGAAACGGTTGTTGTGGTGGGTGTGGCCGGGGCTGGGACAGACGTGGTTGGGGGTGGAGCTACGACACAGGCCACGCCCTCCCCGTTGTTGAGGGCGGGGCTTTCCGGCGGGTCAGACTGAGAGCGAATCAGAAGCTGGACGATGTCGTTCAGGCCGACGTTGTAATCAAAGAGAGTCTGACCATCTTCCATCTACAAAAAATAAATAAAAACTAGTTATAAAACAAGCATTTTAACAGTTTAAACCAAATCGGATCATTTATTCTCTTCTATAACTGGCATAAATTTCAGCATCTATATATATATAAATATATGTGCTGGGCAACGATTAATCGCATCCAAAATAAAAGTTTGTGTTTACATAATATATATATGTGTGATTATTTTGTCTATATAAATTCACACATATGTATATATTTACGAAATATTTGCATCATGTGTATACTGTATATATTTATACATAATTTATATTATATATTTATATAAATGACACATTTTTCTTAAATATATACATGCATACGTGTGTATTTATATATACAAAATAATCACACACAGTACACACACATATATTATGTAAACACAAACTTTTATTTTGGATGTGATTAATCGTTGCCCAGCACATACATATAATTATGTAACAACATACAAACAGGGTTACAGTCATAAAACACACATTCATTCTGTGTTTCTGTTCTGTTTGTGTCTCACTGCACGAAGGCACACAATCACACAAACACCAGCGACGCCATTTTGTGCTAGTTTTACCCTGGAACATCCGCGGACACCATTAGCCTAGCCTTCTGCTGAATCACCGTCGGAAAATAAAGAAATAAATACATGTTAGAATAGTGTAACCGTGTGTGTGTGTGTGTGTGTGTGTGTGTGTGTGTGTTGCTATAGCAACCACAGAGGATCCACTGCACACACGAGCACAAACACACAGTTTCTACACGGATGTGTGTGAAATATCATGAGCACTGTCGCGCGTGCGTCTCATTAGCATGAGAATCGGAGGTGTTGGATCTGCTTCTGGTTCTCCTGTTACTGCACAATCACGCTTTATTCTGCATGATGGAGGGAACGAGGAGAACGAGGAGAACGAGAGAGTCCACCCCTCTGAGAGAGAGGATTAGAGGAACACACACGGTTAAACAGAGCAGGAGTCGTGTCCGTTCGCTTTCTGCTAGCCTTGACTCAACAACAGACGAAACGCTCGACTGAAACACACACACACACACACACACACACACACACACACACACACACACACACACACACTCATGGAATTCACAACAAACTCTCATAAATCAAAGACTCGACGTTCGGTGTGTTTTACAGGAAAAAACTTGTGAATGTACATATAAATGTGATAAAACACAAACACCTTCTGGTCTTAAATCAGGCTTCCTTTTCTTTATGCAATATGTAATTGATAACATTAAGGTCATATTTGTTAACATTACTTAATGCATTAACTAACACAAAATATATTTAGGCCTATTTAATTTAATTATTATAATTTGTTAATGTCAATAAAAATTAAGGCTGCCAAGCAATTACTTTTTTAAAAAGTCTAATTAATTACATGATGTGCTGATTAACTAATCGAATACATTTAGCCTGAGAAAAGATCATTTAAAGTCATTATTGTGTTAAATGAGAAAAGCATTGAAAGTATGTTCAGCATCTGAAGTGGCATGAAATTAAATGGCAAGTTACTTTCTTAATGAGTGAGTCATTGAATCATTCATTCAACTGATTCATTCAGGAATGTAGCGACCGAGTCACTGAACCAATGACTCACTCGATTCATAATAAAACAGTGTGACTGTGTGTGTTAGTGTGTGTGTGTGTGTGTGTGTGAGAGTTAGTGTGAGTTTGTGTGTGTGTGTGTGTGTGTGTGAGAGAGAGAGTTAGTGTGAGTTTGTGTGTGTGTGTGTGTGTGTGTGTGTGTGTGTGTGTGTGAGAGTTAGTGTGAGTTTGTGTGTGTGTGTGTGTGTGTGAGACTGTGTGCATGCTTTTTCTTCCAACAAAGACGGAAAATCAAACTGGCCGAGAAGGGGAATGTACGCCACTGCAGACCAGTGTGGAATTCTGGGATACGTGTGGATCCGCCCTGCTCCCCTCCCCCCTCACACATACACACAGACACAGACACAGACAGACACACACACACACACACACACACAGTGAAGACAGAGAGAGGAAGTGGGTCACGTTCAAACTGAACACAAACCAAACAACTCACAAATCAAACTCTGTTTACTGGCCACCCTGCGGTGAAACCCTGTTTACAACATACACACACACACACACACACAGTAAAATTTTAATAATGTATAGTAAATGCTAAGATTAACATGAACTAAGATTAATAAACGCAGGAGTATTACAGGAAAACAAGAGAGCGTTCCTGAATCCAGCAGGTGTTTCATTTCAGAGTCTTTCAGTGGGAAATGATTAGCATACCGAGGTCCGTTTAACTCGTTTAATCCACACACACACACACACACACACACACACACACACACACACACACACACACACACACACACACACACACACACACACACACTTGATGCAGGGACATATACAGTTAATTATGTGTGAGGTTTATTCTAATCATCATTCATAAGTGTTTACTGGAGCAAATGCCACAGCCACAAACGTGGTGTATAAATCTGTATGTGTGTGTGTGTGTGTGTGTGTGAGTGAGTGAGTGAGTGATAGGGCTGTCACTAGGGTTGCCACCCGTCCCGGTTTTCCCGGGATTGTTCTCTTTTTTGAGCGACAGTCCCGGAAAATTTAAATTCTTTCCCGGGACACAAATTGTCCCGTTTTTTTGTGAAAATGTACTTCTAAAGTAGAATTTCCAGGTTTCAAATTAAACCGTTTCCTTCTACTGTTACTGTGTTTTCTTCATGGCTGTGTACATCCAATCCTGTGTCTGTAAACGAGTAAAAACGGGTAAAACAGTGGATTGGCCGATGCCAGGCCTTTACTTTTATTTGATTGGAAGCAGAAATACAAAGCGCCTATATCGCCTAGCAACTGGCTCTGCTGTCGGTCGCGCGCATTCACACATCCAGGATGAAACAGTGCGAGTTCAGTTGCTAGCTAGCTTTTTAAAACTTTATATCAGTTTTGTGAAATGGGGGGAGAG
>JAULUF010000102.1:415000-417500 GCA_031834385.1 Semotilus atromaculatus
CACTCACTCACACTCACACACACTCTCACACTCCCTCGCTCACTCACACTCACTCTCCCTCGCTCACTCACTCACACACACTCACTCTCACACACACTCTCTCACACTCACTCACTCTCACTCACACACTCTCTCCCTCTCACTCACCACTCACTCACACTCTCTCACTCACTCACACTCACTCTCACTCGCTCACTCTCACTCACTCACACACTCTCTCACACTCACTCACTCTCACTCACACACTCTCTCCCTCTCACTCACCACTCGCTCACTCTCACTCACTCACACACTCTCTCACTCACACTCTCCCTCGCTCACTCACACACACACACTCACTCACTCACACTCACACACACTCTCACACTCCCTCGCTCACTCACACTCACTCTCCCTCGCTCACTCACACACACACACTCTCACTCACACACTCACTCACACTCCCTCGCTCACTCACTCTCACACTCACTCGCTCTCACTCACTCGCTCACTCACTCTCACACACACTCACTCACTCTCACTCACTCACGCACTCACACACACTCACTCTCACACACACTCCCTCGCTCACTCACTCACGCTTACACACTCACTCACTCTCACACTCGCTCATTCACTTTCACTCACACACACTCTCTCACACTCACTCACTCATACACTCTCACTCACACACACTCTCACACTCACACTCACTCACACACACTCACTCGCTCACACACACTCTCACACTCCCTCGCTCACTCACACTCACTCCCTCGCTCACTCTCACTCACTCGCTCACTCACATTCCCTCGCTCACTCACTCACTCTCACACTCACTCACATACTGACTCCCTCTCACACACTCGCTCACTCACTCTCACTCTCACACACACTCCCTCGCTCACTCACTCACACTCACTCTCACACACACTCTCACTCTCACACACACTCCCTCGCTCACTCACTCACACACTCCCTCGCTCACTCACTCTCTCACTCACACTCCCTCGCTCACTCACTCACACTCGCTCACTCACTCAAACGCTCACTCTCACTCATTCACTCACTCTCACACACTCGCTCACTCACTCTCACTCTCACACTGTCACTCACACTCACACACTGTCACTCACACTCTCTCACTCACTCTCACTCACACACTGTCACTCACACTCTCTCACTCACTCTCACTCACACACTGTCACTCACACAGTCACTCACACTCTCTCACTCACTCTCACTCACACACTGTCACTCACACTCTCTCACTCACTCTCACTCACACACTGTCACTCACACTCTCTCACTCACTCTCACTCACACACTGTCACTCACACTCTCTCACTCACTCACACTCACACACTGTCACTCACACTCTCTCACTCACTCTCACTCACACACTGTCACTCACACTCTCTCACTCACTCTCACTCACACACTGTCACTCACACTCTCTCACTCACTCTCACTCACACACTGTCACTCACACTCTCTCACTCACTCTCACTCACACACTGTCACTCACACTCTCTCACTCACTCTCACTCACACACTGTCACTCACTCACTCTCACTCACTCTGTCAGATCAAAGGGTTTGATGATAAAAATCATAAGTGGAGAAATATGATGCTATAAAAATGTGACTCCAAAAAGAAAAAGCTAAATAAAATAAAAATGACAGCAAAAATTTCATTAGATACAATTATAAAAAAATAAAACATTCACTACACCTAGCCTTCATTAAATAAGAAGATACATAAACGTGTTTAATGCTCTACATATTATTTTTTTTAACATAAGTTATTTATAAGTTATAACCCACAGTAAAAACTTAATTTACTAAATTCAAAGGCCAAATTGAAAATGAAATAGGGATAAAAACTAAATCATAATATATATATATATATATATATATATATATATATATATATATATATATTTAACAATCTACAGTTAAGAAAGATGTTTGTCATCAGAAGTGAGACTTGATTCAGTGAAAGTTGATTCAGTGAGAGTTGATTCAGTGAAACTTGATTCAGTGAGAGTTGATTCAGTGAGAGTTGATTCAGTGAAAGCTGATTCAGTGAGAGTTGATTCAGTGAAAGTTGATTCAGCGAGACTTGATATAGTGAAAGTTGATTCAGTGAGATTTGATTCAGTGAAAGCTGATTCAGTGAGAGTTGATTCAGTGAAAGTTGATTCAGCGAGACTTGATTCAGTGAAAGTTGATTCAGTGAGATTTGATTCAGTGAAAGTTGATTCAGTGAGAGTTGATTCAGTTAAAGTTGATTCCGTAAAAGTTGATTCAGTGAGAGTTGATTCAGTGAAAGTTGATTCAGCGAGACTTGATTCAGTGAAAGTTGATTCAGTGAGAGTTGAAAAACTTCCACGAAAGTGTCTGTGAATATTGCGGAAAACATAGACAGAGGAATCTATTGCTGTTTAGTGTTCTATCTGTGCATATAAAACGAAATTGATAATACCTTTACATCCCTAACACACACACACACACACACA
>JAULUF010000102.1:422500-492500 GCA_031834385.1 Semotilus atromaculatus
GTAGACACAGTGTGTGTGTGTGTGTGTGTGTGTGTGTGCGTCCACAGGCTGCAGAGGGAGTGTGTGATGAAGAGCAGGAGCTAGTCTTCATCCGAGGAGTCCCTGTCGAAGCTGTAGGCCATGAACAGCACGTCGGGTCGAGCGGGGACTGAAGGCTGGCCCGGCTTCACCATCTCAAAGCCCAGGAAGCTGAACGTACGCACCAGTTTCACTACGGACACACACACACAGGTCAGAACAGAACACACACACAGGTCAGAACAGAACACACACACACACACAGGTCAGAACAGAACACACACACACACACACACACACACACACACACACAGGTCAGAACACACACACACGACATCAGAACAGGTCAGAACAGAACACACGCGACATCAGAACACACACACACACACACGACATCAGAACACACACACACACACACACCACATCACAACAGGTCAGAACACACACACACACACGTCAGAACAGAACACACACAGTCAGAACAGAACACACGCGACATCAGAACACACACACACACGACATCACAACAGGTCAGAACACACACATACACACACACACGACATCAGAACACACACACACACGACATCAGAACACACACACACAACATCACAACAGGTCAGAACACACACACACACAGTCAGAACAGAACACACGCGACATCAGAACACACACACACACGACATCACAACAGGTCAGAACACACACACACACACACACACACAGGTCAGAAGACACACACACGACATCAGAACAGGTCAGAACAGAACACACGCGACATCAGAACACACACACACACACACGACATCAGAACACACACACACACACCCACAACATCACAACAGGTCAGAACACACACACACACACACACACACACACACACACACACACACGTCAGAACAGAACACACACAGTCAGAACAGAACACACGCGACATCAGAACACACACACACACGACATCACAACAGGTCAGAACACACACACACACACACACGACATCAGAACACACACACACACACACGACATCAGAACACACACACACACACACAACATCACAACAGGTCAGAACACACACACACTTCAGAACAGAACACACACAGTCAGAACAGAACACACACAGTCAGAACAGAACACACACGACATCAGAACAGAACACACACAGTCAGAACAGAACACACACACACACACACACACACACAGTCAGAACAGAACACACACACACGTACCACGGTCGTCCCGGTTCTTATAAAAGCAGACGAAGACACTGAGAACCTTCAGATGCTCTTCAGCAAACTCCAGCAGAGAGATGAAGCTGAAACACACACACACACACACACACACACACACACACACACACACAATCAAACAACATCCGACACACTGTGAAAAAACGAATGTGGAAAAAATAATGTGCAAAATACTTAGTTATATTGAGTTACATAAAGTTTTCTACTCAATAGTGCGGTGTATCTTCGTTTATTCATTTATCTAATTAGTATTTAATCCCAATTTAGTTATTTAAATCAATGTAATATTTTTTATAAACTATTTTATTTATCATTTCTATTTTAATCGAATTTAAATTGATTTATAATCAATTTTTAATTTAAATATTCATTTATAATTTGTTATAAACCAATTCATTTATACAAATATAATTTCTATTGACTTTTTCATGTATTTACATGTATAATCTAATTTTGTTATTTATTTTCAGATTAAATATTTGTTTTATACATTTTTATAATTTAAGTCATTATTTTTATTTATTTAATCTATTTCTTTTATAAAAAATTTTTTTTAAATAATGTTATTTACACATCTTATTTTATTTAAATAATTTTATATTTAATTTAGATCTACTTTTGTATTTTTTTTAATCTATTTTTCCATAATTTATTTTAATCAAAATTGTTATTTATTTAAATCATTTTTTAACTAATTTCACCTATTATTTTAATCCAATTTGTATTACTTTTATAACCTAATTTTTTATTATTTACATGTCTTTATCATTTTAAAATGTTCATACATTTTTATTTGAATAATTTATTCAGTATATATTAATTATTTTAATCTAATTTTCATCCTTTACTCCTCCACTTCCCCTCGTCCGCATCAGAGCCGTTGCTATGCAGTTGTGTGCGGTTGCTAGGGTCACCTCTCCTTGCTGCCCTCAGGGAAAGCGTCGCAGGGAATCTCCACGAACAGGCCGTCTCCCCGAAGCACCGCCTCCCATTGGATGATCCGGGACACGGTGGGCCGGCTCTGGAAGTGAAGGATTCTGGGACGCCCGCTCACAGCCGGCTCTTCAGTCACAGTCAACTTCCTGTCCTGGGGACCAGAAAACAGGCGTGAGCTTTACTAGCCATCGGCACCGGATCTGGGCAACATTAATATTCTGATCCGACCTGACCTCTAATGCCTCCATCATAACAATAATCCATACTCCTCCAGGGGTCAAATATCCACATAACCAGCGTCCGGCCTACGCTAGCCGCCTTACGCCACAAGAGTAAAGGTTCTTACACACCGAGTCCGAAGTTCTCACGTTAAAAAATAAAAAATGACCGATGATTTTCTCAAGCCTCTGCGCTTCTTCGTTCGTCAATACTTCAGGTCAGAGGTCACTCATCAGAGGTCGTGCGTCGGGTCAGAGGTCACTAATGAGAGGTCATGCATCAGAGGTCATGCGTCAGGTCAGAGGTCACTCATCAGGGGGTCGGGTCAGAGGTCACGCGTCGGGTCAGAGGTCACTAATCAGAGGTCGTGCGTCGGGTCAGAGGTCACTAATCAGAGGTTGTGCGTCGGGTCAGAGGTCACTAATCAGAGGTCGTGCGTCGGATCAGAGGTCGTGCGTCGGGTCAGAGGTCACTAATCAGAGGTCGTGCATCGGGTCAGAGGTCACTAATCAGAGGTCGTGCGTCGGGTCAGAGGTCACTAATCAGAGGTCGTGCGTCGGGTCAGAGGTCACTAATCAGAGGTCATGCGTCGGGTCAGAGGTCACTAATGAGAGGTCATGCGTCGGGTCAGAGGTCACTAATCAGAGGTCGTGCGTCGGGTCAGAGGTCACTAATGAGAGGTCATGCGTCGGGTCAGAGGTCACTAATCAGAGGTCGTGCGTCGGGTCAGAGGTCACTAATCAGAGGTCGTGCGTCGGGTCAGAGGTCACTAATCAGAGGTCGTGCATCGGGTCAGAGGTCACTAATCAGAGGTCGTGCGTCGGGTCAGAGGTCACTAATCAGAGGTCATGCGTCGGGTCAGAGGTCACTAATCAGAGGTCATGCGTCGGGTCAGAGGTCACTAATGAGAGGTCATGCATCAGAGGTCGTGCGTCGGGTCAGAGGTCACTAATGAGAGGTCATGCATCAGAGGTCATGCGTCGGGTCAGAGGTCACTCATCAGGGGGTCGGGTCAGAGGTCACGCGTCGGGTTAGAGGTCACTAATGAGAGGTCATGCATCAGAGGTCGTGCGTCAGGTCAGAGGTCACTAATGAGAGGTCATGCATCAGAGGTCATGCGTCGGGTCAGAGGTCACTCATCAGGGGGTCGGGTCAGAGGTCGTGCGTCGGGTCAGAGGTCACTAATCAGAGGTCGTGCGTCGGGTCAGAGGTCACTAATCAGAGGTCGTGCGTCGGGTCAGAGGTCACTAATCAGAGGTCGTGCGTCAGGTCAGAGGTCACTAATCAGAGGTCGTGCGTCGGGTCAGAGGTCACTAATCAGAGGTCATGCGTCGGGTCAGAGGGCGTATGATTACTGTAATGAGGATGGGTGCCCTTTTTTGGGCTTCAAAATCTCAACCTCCATTCACTGCCATTATAAAGCTTGGAAGAGCAGGATATGTTTTAATATACACCTAGGATGGCTTGAGGCCGAGTAAATCCTGTGAAAGCAGTGAAACCGTGGTCATGTGATTAGTGGTCATGTGACGTGCATGCTCACCGAGTACAGCTGCTGAGCTGCGGGTGAGTGATCCCGTGCCCCGTTCCCTCGCCCACCTGGGATCTTCAGAGGTGGGTGAGGGGCATCAGGAACACCACAGAGGCCCTGGACCAGTGGAACTACTACAGCACACGGACACACTGCGGAAACACACACACACACACATCAGCATGGGATCGCAGAGAGCTCATTAAGGCCAACAGTAGGACTGCACAATTAACACCCCTCGGCTCACTTCAAATTCAAGGACCTTTCAAGGACATTCCAGGTCCAACAGCCTCAAATTCAAGCAGTTAACGGGGTCATCGATGCCCATTTTCCACATGCTGTGATGCTTTAGGGTCTTCATGTAAAGTTTGTAACATACTTTGGTTAAAATTCCTCAATGTTTGTGTAAAACAACACACTATTACCTCCTCAAGAACAGCTCTGCTCACAGCGACCCGTTTCAGTGCATGTCTCTTTAAACGATAATGAGCAACTGCTGAAATATGCTAATACAGGAAATATGCTAATACGGGACAGTCCGTCAGCGGCCGTGGGCGGAGCATGAGGATTATGACATCATAGTGCTCAGAAAATCCAAACGCTTGATTGAGTGTTCAGACTTTGATTAAAAAAATAAAATAAAAAAAGTGAATGGATTTCATCCTCAGTGTCGGTGGTTGTGTCCACACACTGCAAACACACATTTATATGCAAACACTATATAAAAGTGAATTTTGCATCCGATGACCCCTTTAATGTGGGGACGCATTTCGAGTGAGAGCAAGGTGACACCGTGTTCTCTTGAGATACATTCTTACCGTTTTCATGTGTCAAACTACTATGCAAAAAAATTATAAATAAAATAAAAAATATTTTTGGCAATATGACAGATCTGATATTCTATTCGTGTATTTTCCAGGCATCACTTTTCAGTGGTTTCTGCCTATTTTTGTGTGTGAAACGTTGCGATTCCATCGTAGTAGTGACCGACACACAGCACCAGAATATGGAACTTTTTCCAGAAAACACCAAATAAATTAAAGCACTTTTTAGGACCTGTCTCTGTGCGTTTATTTTCAAAAACTTTTGATTTTTATTTTTTTTCCCAGATTCACACACTTTCAAGGATTTCAAGGACCCGTGGGAACCCTGAATTATCGAATCTGTAATCTTGATTACAATTATGTAAGATGCAATTACAACAACAAGAGTCTTCCATTACTGTGAGCTGAAGAGGTGTTCTCTCTACGGCTCATCTTAAGGGGTTTCCCATTGTTTTAATTTTAGAATAACATTATAATAATACCATGCATATTTTTTACTTTGATTTCTTTAAATATATATTTTAATATTTGACATTTGAGGCTTAATGCTACAGAAAAGCAATAGTTCTTCAGGAGTGTTTTCAGCTTGTGTGTTCAGATATTATAATACGGCATGCAGTCGCTTCAAACAACGGCATAAAGCTGTTCAAGACATCATTAATGTAAGTTGTGATAATCACAATTTCATGGGAATAATCGACAATTATGATTTTTGTCATAATCGTGCAGCCCTAACGAACAGGCTTCACTCAGGTCCTCCAGTCGTCGCTGTCACATGACTTGTGTTAAAGATTTATTCCGTAATTGTCTTTCCACTGTAGTTCATATTTTATCTTCTTAAAAAGGCACATGCATATTTTTTATGCACATTTTTAGAATTATGTGCATCTTTGTGTTTCTTTATGCGGTATAACAAAAATTTGCATAGTTAGATGGAAACAAGAACTAATTCTTACTATATTTCTATTTAGCTTTCATTTACTTTAGTGCTTTTCTAACCAATTTTATTATTTCAGACACACTGTAATTTTTTTAACTTTAATATTTCCAGGTGTTCATTTTTATTTAATTTTAGGCAATTTTGTTGTGCTTCTGAAAATAAACAAAGTTCATGAAATACACACATTTCTATTATACACTCCAGTTTTATTGTTCATAATAGTTTCTGAATCTTGTAAATACATTTTTTTTAAATGCTAATGGTTTAGTTTCCAGTCCACAGAAATATGTGAAATGTTCTGCTTAAATCTTTCCAAAACATGCATAACTGGATACATCCTGTGTAGTATTTTGTAGGATGCATAATTAATCATTTCCATGCTTTATCCCACATAAAGGAGACACTGCTGCTCATTGCAACATTGATGTTTTTATCGTGACGTCACCAGGCGGTTCTTTTCATGTTCATGTGCAGTCAAAGCACAGAAAATATCGATTATGCAACAGTGACGTCTGCTGCACAATAAATGTATGTACTTCCGGTCATATGCGAATGATTTCCCTCGCGCGTTGTGTCAAAATTGTTTATATACGATATTGTTTCATATTTGTTTTTATATGATGTCTGATTTTTTTATACATCAGATTTAAAAAATAAATAATAATAATCAACGCGATCATAGACCACCGAATCTCACTTCAATGTACAATACTGAAAAATAAAATATAAACATACTCGTCGGCGCGATCAAAAGCCCGACGTCGGTGACGTCACGACGTCGATGTGACGTACGTGTAAAGAGCGAGGCCTTCGACGTCAAATCTCACAACAAAAAGACTTTATACCGAAATTAACACGATATGAGCGTTCATAATTCACCGAGCTGTGAAATACTAGCGTTTATCGTTTAATATGCAATATTATCATATTAATAAATATGACTACGACCCCAATCAGGTGTGTAAACGTGCATTTAATGGACTATTTTTATTAGGCCACATTTCCTTTATTTGGATTTCAGTTTATCATCTTAACGTGACATGATGATGGGTTTCCAACACTTTTAAAACTTTACAGATGAACTTCAGTGTGTGTTAGTTGACCAAAACAGTTTAGAGCGTCTCTAAAAACCCCCAGCTGCTAGCATTAGCATTAGCCCTTCAGGCCCCTATGAGGAAATAATTCCCACTAACCCCCCCATTAAACCGCACAATTAAGTCAACAGCCCTTATTATAATTACTTTATATTGTCATATGGAGATTTTCGAGTTGTAAAATGTGCGTAAACGGGCTGTTAACGAGGTAGAAGTCTCTCTCTCTCACCTTCCCATCATGTCATTAATACTGTTACTGAGCGCCTCCATGATGCTGGTTTCACACTGTTTCTTTCCTTCTTTCTCACGGGCAAAGCAATGACTGTTTAGGATCCGCTGGAGGTTGGATTTTACCATCCGGCCTCGGGAGAGTTCACGCCGGCCTGTGTGCGCTCTTCTGCGGTCAGCGAGTAAGTGAAGAACCGGAGGCGGAGATGCGCATTAAAGCACGCGCACCGCTACTATGGCGAAGGCCGCGCTCATGAATACTCATCACCTCGTCATCGCCTCCCTTACGCAACAGGCTTCGAGCGTCCGGTCACGTGGATACTTAATATTCAACAGGCAGCGCTTTCAGTCAATCGGATGAGCGAACGTCCGCTGGCGTCATTAATATTCATGAGCCAAGCCGTCGCTATAGTAAGCTCGGTCTTTTCGTTTGTTCAGAGAGTGGAAAATTACTGAGAGGAAGCAAATGCTGTTTTGCTTTTGAGTCTGTTGACTGAGGCGTGTGTGTGTGTGAGATGTTTTCACACCTTATTTAAGTGCATGAGAACATGTTGAATGTTGAACATGAAAGGCATGTTATTGTCATATATATATGAAACTACTTTGTTTTTAGACATTGAAGATGGTAAAGTATTTTTTTTTCCTGTAATAAAATAAATCATGTTATTGGCTTCTACAGCAACTTAAATTATTCCACTTGAGTCAAATCTTCTTGATTAGGGTTTAAAGGTCAAGAGGTGTAATTTGCATTTATATATTTTCTCCCATTTAAAGTTAACTCACCATGCAATTACTGTGTCTGTGTTTCCTCAGGTCATAAAGCAAACGCATGCATCCATCCATTCATTGACTTTTCATCTGCCTATCAAGAAATGAATCCGCTGTATTCAAGAGTAGACTATCACATCTTTAACCTGGCATATACACAACACATTACCACATTTCTGTTACTCAAATGCTGCATACATTGGGATGTTACATCGTAAGAATTGCATCTACGCTAATCTTTATCCTGAGGTTACAGTAGTCATCCAGATCAGTCTCTTTTATACATCATGTATGTGCTATTTTTATATATTTCATAATAATTTTAGAATCATTTATTCATTCAGTGTGGGATTGTTTGTAAACTGTGATCATGACACTGCACACTGCGCATGCTCAGCTTTGTAACAGGCTGCAGTTTCTGTAAGCGGCCACTGGGTGTCGCTGTTGTCCAAACTGAACAAACTAACATCAGGAACTGCTCTCGACATGTGTACGTGTTCAAACACCAAGAGCGAGAAAAGAGCAGACGTTATTTTTGAGAAGTGAATTAATTCTATAATTGGTTTACAGGCCGCTTGCATAGACATGCTACTGTAGTTCCAGTAAATCTGACTTAAACTTCCCAAACAACAGACAGACATCATGATTAATGCGCACAGAAGTATCATATCTGGCCTTATGCTGAATACACAATCATATATTATGTTCAGATGCGGTGTGGAATTTTATACTGTTTTACGGGTATGTATCTCTAGCCATATTTTAATCATGTTCATACTTTAACCTGAATACATTTAATTGTTTTCACAGATTTATTCTGATTCCAAGCAGTTTGATTAAATGCATTATGGAAGCCCATTTCCGCCACTTGAGGAAAAAAATTATACAAATAATTATGACACAAAAAAAGTCAAAATTATGACACAAGAACCGGAAATTAGTGAATAAAAAAAAAAGTGACATAAAAAGTATTGTATGTATATTAAAAAAAATAGTCAAAATTGATGGCAACAAAAGTCAAAATTATTAATTAAAAAGTCAACATTATGACAAAAAGTTAATTAAAAGTAAATAAAAATTATTACATAAATTGAAATCGACATACAAAGTCAAAATTACAACATTACATAATTACGAAATTATTGCAAAAAGTTAAAATGACATCTAATAGATGATAGAAGATATGACAGTAAAAATTATTTAAATAGAAATTGACATACAAATTCAAAATTATTACTTAAAAAGTCGAAAGTGAACTATGCACTATTACATAAAAAGACAAAAAGTCAAAATGATTACTTAAAATTTTACATTAATCCTTAAATTGTTAAAATTGTGACTTAAATTCCAAAATTATGATTTAAAAGTCATAATTTTGACTTTTTATGTGCTATGGCCAGATTTTTCTTATGACAAGAATGTGCTTCCATATGTGTTCATGCCGCGAGTTTCCTCAGACGTGGAGTGAGTCGAGTGTGTGTGTGTGTGTGTGTCTGAGAGTGTGTGTGAGTGTGTTTCAGGAGTGCTGCTGCTGAGACTCTGAGGATCTGAGAGTTGAACTTCACTTGGACTTTGAACATAATTTATGTTATGAATATGAATCGTCATTCACTTCTCCATGTACTTTGACCGGGTTTCAAATCCCTCAAATCACACATTCAGCTCAAAATAAGCAGTTATTTACTCACTCACTGACAAACAAGCAAATCAGTAATATGTGAAAATAGTTGACACTTTATTGTATGATGCATTTGACACAGTTTATTAATACAGGACGTTTATAACCACTGACTCTTTTCCTGAAGACAGAAGAACGCGGCGCGGAGAGTCAATACAATCAGAAATAAAAAACAACATGAGGGTTATAAACATATAAACACCGCGTGTGATTTAATCAAGCTTTTAAGACCCGCTTCACAAGATAAATATACAAATAAAATCGGTTTCATGTGAATTTCAAAAATCACAGTTTCATCTCCGTTCGGACTGGAAATTTAAACGACAAAAAGGCACTCGAAATAAACCAACAACTAACATGAAGACAACATTTATTTTAGACGTGTCCAGCTGGTAATATTGCACAGGAAGTGGCGTCTCTACAAACAGGAAGTGACGTCGCTTCAAACAGGAAGTGTAATCGAAGCTTCTCACGCACATCTGACCGGCAGGAAGACGAGATTTTACATTATTTTTTTTACGATGTTCTGGGATTTTACAGTCGTTTTTACGAGGACGCGTCTATAATCCCACTGAGAGCTTTGATTCCTGTTGTGTTTATCCGTCTCGAACACAAACCCATCAACACGAGGGTCACATTTACCCAGAAAACCCTTAAAGCTGCAGACAAACTTCAAAAGAAGCAGAAAAAGCCGAACTCTTCCGTCAGTCGCGAGTCGGAGGAACTCGGATCAGATTCAGCGCGAAACCAGAACTTTCTACATTAAGAAAACAAACAAAGTCTTTCACTGTATTGTGACATTATTTTCATGGCAATTAAACATTTTAATAAAGAGTTTCACATGTTGTACCTCTTTTTCATGCTGACTTTAATAAATAAACAAATATCAAAAAATTATTACTGCGTCCAAACAAGATGATTGTCGATACTGAAGAGAATGTGATTATTTTGCATTACAGTAATTTGGACTAATCATGCAAAGAAAATTACACACACACACAAATAGGCTCTCACACACACAAACACACACATATTCTCACACACAAATAGTCTCTCTCTCTCTCACACACACACACACAAATAGGCTCTCTCTCACACACACACTCATACTCTCACACACACACACACACACTCATACTCTCACACACACACACACACAAATAGTCTCTCACACACAAACACACACAAATAGTCTCTCTCTCACACACACACACACAAATAGTCTCTCACACACACACAAATAGCCTCTCACAAACACACACTCGTACTCTCACACACACAAATAGTCTCTCACACACACAAATATTCTCACACACAAACATACACTCATACTCTCTCTCACACACACACACACACAAATAGTCTCACACACACTCATACGTACTCTCTCACACACACAAACACTCACAAATAGTCTCTCACATACACACACAAATACTCTCACACACTCTCTCACACCGACACACACGCACATACTCATACTCTCATATACACATATATTTTACATTTGCTTTTTAATTTTCATGAAAAAAATGTCTCAATACAAAATCTTGAAGTCTTCTTTTCTGTAGAACACCGTTGTCCCTCCATCTGTACATGAGCATCCGAGAAGCTCAAATGAAAGAGTGGAATGTTAAAGCGAAGCGTTCAGTCCAGTGCAGAACACAGTGTTTTACACACACACACACCAGATCTCCTGCACACGGAGCGGACCGGCGTGTGTGTTAGCGTGTGTGTTAGCGGGGTGGTCTTCAGTGTGTGAAGGGCAGGTTGTACAGCAGCTCCGCGCTCTGACACAGCGCTTTAGGGTTAGCGCTGGAGAAGTACTGACAGCACAGCCAGTCCTCCAGCTCCGCGTTCCTCTCTGGCTCCAGCGAGCGCTCCGCGAACTTCATCATTAGCAGCGCGCGCTTCACGTCCAGCCAGTTCATTAGCCCCTCGTGCCGCGGTGGCGTGACTCTCCCGCGGACCCACGGCTGCTCCAGTAGCTCCCGCCGCGGCCCCCACAGCAGCGCCTGCAGGATCCGCTTAGCGTCCTGGATGTGTATGCGGCGTCCGGGGTCCGGCTCCAGTAGCAGGTGCGCTAGCCGCTGCAAACCGGACGAGTATAGCGACACGCTCGGGATTGGCGGCAAATCCTCGCAGCTGTATTGCTTAGCCGCCGCTGTCGCCTCGAACGGATTCCGCCGATGCAAGAGCTCATAGATTAAAATCCCAGTTTGAAATTCGTCGAATTTCCGATATTGTGCAGCAGAAACGATTTCCGGCGCTAGTCGCGCGTGGTCTCGCTTAAAACGCGGATCCGCGCTAATCGCGACCTCGTCTGCGTTCCGCCGTTTTGATTTGCGGAAGTTGCTGATGAGGAGGCGCGGGAGGCTCTGCTGTTGCGGGTCGGTGCGGCGGTGTGTAACTAGCAGAAGGTTCTCCATGCAGACGTCACGGTGCGTGACGCCGTGCGCTTTGAGATGCTCCAGCGCGGTGCACAGCTGTAGTAGCAAGAAACACACGCGGCGCTCGTACACCTCCGGCTGCGCATGGTGGAACGACTCCCACTCCCGCACGAAATCCGCCACGGTTTGGTGAGGAACCTCGCGTGTGATCACCACCACACGCTCCTGCTCGGATGGCCCCGCCGTGCGCTCATCGCTAGGTAGCATGCTACGTGGGACGCAGGCTAGGAAGTGACCGCAGTCCTGCTGAAGGCTGAAGTGAGGCGGGACGCTCTGCTGCACCGACAGGCCGTACAGATGAGCCTGTCTGCTGTCCACTGACTCGCCTTTACAGATCTGCAAACACAGAGGAAACGTTATCATCGTCAGATATCACGCAGATTAAATCGTAAGATGCTAAAAGAGTCGCTTCTGCTCACAGAGGCTAAATCACGCTAGAAACGTGCTAAAACATGCTAGCAATGTGATAAATCATGCCAACTTGTTAAAATGTTTAAGTAATATGGTGAATCATGTTAGCATCACGCTAGCCATATACTAAATCATGCAAGAAACATGCTAGAAACATGCTCGCAATGTGTTAAATCATGCTATGCTAGAAACTTGTTAAAACTTGCTGAATCATGTTAGCAACACGCTAGCAACATTCTAAAAGCGTCGATTCTGCTCACAGAGGCTGTGTTTATTTGATCAAAAATATGGGAGGAAAAATATATTTCAATGCTTATGTGTTCCTCAAGAAACTTAAGCGTAATTATGTTGGCTTGACAAAGCTAATATACGATCTACTATTTAAGCTTATCCTTCTTCTGATGCCAAATTTCTGGAATTATTTTCGTTAACTGGATGATCAAAACTATGGAAAATCCCATGGACAATCCCAAGTCATTGAGGGGGTTAAATCTTTCAGACATGAGTATTTAAATTACATCCATCATATATATATGTGCTAAATCATGCTAGCAACATAGCAATTCATTCCTACCAACATGTTAAAACCTGCCAGCAATGTTAAATCATGCTAGAAACATGATAGCACCATGCTAAAACATGTTAGCAATGTGTTAAATCATGCTAGCGACTTGCTATATCGTGTTAGCAAAATGTTAGATCATGCTAAAAAAAGTTAACGACGTGCTAAATCATGCTAGGAAATGTTAATAATGTGTTGAATTATGCATGTTAACGATGTGTTAGAACATGATCATTTCATTTTATTGACTTATTTCAGTAAAATCTTTTTCAAAGTTATATCGAAGGCTTTGTCAAGCCAACATTAAAGTTTGTCATCACACTTCACGCATCTAGTTGCTAAGCTAAAAACCTCTGCTCTCAGCTAAAGTAAACCAAATGTGCTTCATAAGAAAATACTGTCTGACGCCAGGACTCGCTCACCTTCACGGCGTACATGTTGCGCGTGTCTGACGCGCAGGAGGCGGAGTAATACACGGCGTCTCCAGACAGGCAGCTAGGCTTGTTGCAGGTCAGTTTGAAGAGGGACCAGTTGCTCTCGTCGAATCTCAGCGTGTTCCTCTGGTTGCTGGTGAAATGCTCCTCGCACTTCAGCGCCAGACGCCGCAGGGACTCCGCGTACAGGCCACCTAGCTTGGAGTAGATGCCCTCGCGGCTGTCCATGTTGCTGAGCAGTGCGTGTAGCGTGGAGCCGGCGGCCGGGAGCGTGTTGAGCTGCGGGGACGAGCTGGAGAACAGCGCGCGCGGGTCCACGGGACTAGACGGAGGCGCGGCGGACGGGCGGCTAACGTTGGTTTCGGAGCCGCTGAAGGGGAGGCGCGGGTGGCTACGGGCTAGCGGTTTGACGCCAGACTCGCTAGGAGCCGATGTGGTGCGGTTTACTAGCTTCTTCTGTGGCAGCGGAGGCGGAGTCAGCTGGTGGCCGAGACTGTTGCTAGGAAACGCGTCGGGCTGCGGCGACGCGGGGGCGGAGCCAGACGGGCTGCTGGGAAATGGGGAGGGGCAGGAGCGGAGGGTGGAGTCTAGGTCACATGATCAGAAAAAGAGAAAAATGTTAATTAAATATATTTTTGATACAGAATATACCATTTTAAATCTCAAATTTTACACACACACACACACACATATATATAACAAATTCATTAGATGTAAAATTTCATTTAAAATACTATTAAAATAATATATATTACATTTGAAATATTTAATATATATAATTTAAATATATATAATTTAAAAAAAAAGAATCACGCTCACACACACTCTGGAGGTCAAGCGACTGTCTCTCTCTCTATGTGAGTGACGTGCCCTAGAGAGAGAGAGAGAGAGAGAGAGAGAGAGAGTGTGTGTGTGTGTGTGTGTGTGTAATGAAGGCCTGCAGAAGGAGATTAGTGGGGGAAGACGCCCGTGATAAACACAAACCCTGATTTCCTCTCTTCAGCCCCTCATTATCTCTGCGCCCCAGTGCATTATGGGAACACGTTGAGATCTGCAGCGATAGGACCAGTAGGAAGGGCCGAAGCTGCGTTTCCCTTTTCATGGATGACTTTCCGTAAAGGAAGCTTCATTCACAACAGCAGATTCTGCTTTTACACTTCAAGTTCTCAAATTCACATCTACGTCCCTCGAGTTTTGCTGCTCTTTTACCTTCATAACGTTCTGCTGTTTACATAAAAAAGTTTGTAGACTTTGTAAACTTTAAGTCGGCTTTAAAAAGCCTAGCCAGAAAAATTTAAGTAGTTTTAAAACCTTGAAGTTTGAAGTTTAAGTTTAGTAGTTTTAAAACTTGGGGTGGATGCTAAGTTGTTGCTAGGGTATTCTGGGTGGTTGCTAGGGTGTTGCTATGCGGTTGCTAGGGTGATGCTATTTGGTTGCTAGGGTATTCTGGGTGGTTGCTAGGGTGTTGATATGTGGTTGCCAAGATGTTGCCATGCGGTTGCTAGGGTGCTTGAAGTGGTTGCTAGGGTGATGCTATGTGGTTGCTAGGGTGTTGATATGTGGTTGCTAAGATGTTGCCATGCGGTTGCTAGGGCACTTGAGGTGGTTGCTAAGGTATTCTGGGTGGTTGCTAGGGAGTTGCTATGCTACTGCTAATACTCACATAATACACGCAAATATTACATAAAAGGCCATTATAATCAGACAGAACTGTTTGCCAGACACTTTTTCAGAACATAATAAAATCTATTAATAATGAATATTTCCCTCAACTCAATCTGCCATCTAAATGCTTGTTGCAATGCATTCTGGGACAGCTTTGTTTATTAAAAAAACATGCACTGATTTTGCAGTGATGATTCAGACAGGAACGCTGAAGATCATTCAGCTCTTGAAAGTGGCAGTGGAGTGTGATATCATCATGGACGTGTGTGTGTGTGTGTGTGTGTGTGTGGTACTCACCGGCGTCAGACAGCGCCTGCAGACTGTCTGTTGAGCAGTTCAGTCCTCTCAGCGACTGGCTCAGACTCTCCACTGACCCCTGATCCATATTACTGCCACTCACACGGTTACACACCCTGCAGAGAACAACACACACACACACACTCAGCATCAGTGTCCAACACTTACAAACACACTCACACACACTCAGCATCAGTGTCCAACACTTACAAACACACACACACACACTCAGCATCAGTGTCCAACACTTACAAACACACTCACACACACTCAGCATCAGTGTCCAACACTTACAAACACACTCACAGATCAGTTTTACAGTCAGATGCGCTTTTTTTTGTGTCTAATGTTCTGTGACGGAGCAGCAATTCACTATGTGAGAGCCACTGCTTCCTCTGTACTGATTTACACACACACGCAAAATATACTGGAGTAAAGTGCTCAAATGAAGGAAGTGCGCTTAAACCACCTCTAAACCACAGAGTTTCAGGGCAATGAAGCCTCTTTCTCTCTCACACACACACACACACACACACACACACACACACACACACACACACACACACACACACACACACACACACACACACACCTCTCAAAAAACATGAAAGTGTTGCTTATATTAAGTCAGTAACAACGACTGCAGAATAATCAATCTTTGATACAATCTGTATTGTGAAAAGCGCTATATAAATATATTTGAAATAAACACCAATAATGAAAAACTCAACATGTGATACAATTAACAAGATCAACACACTCTTGATTCTGTGCGGTGACGGACTCTATAAGTAGAACAGCATCATTTCCTGTGTGTGTGTGTGTGTGTGTGTGTGTGTGTGTGTGTGTGTGTGTGTGTGTGTGTGAGATTGAGTGTGTGTGAGAGAGAGAGAGTGTGTGTATCTTCTCATGTTTCCTGTGATTATGAGTCTATAAACTCCTGCTGTCTCTGGAGGACAAACTTGAACATCTCACTGATGTGTGTGTGTGTGTGTGTGTGTGTGTGTGTGTGTGTGTGTGTGTGTGTGTGTGTGTGTGTGTGTGTGTGTTAAACACGAGCACTGAACATCACACACTTAAAACAGTAAACCAGCACCAGAACACCCTAGCAACTGCATAGCGACGTGCTAAAAACCCCAGCCGGATGGAAACACACAAATTAAGTGAATCTTCCAGCTTCTCTCTCTCACACACAAACACACACACACACACACACGGACGGATGGACCAAAGAGCCCAACCGTGACCTTTTTAAGCCAACCGACCCCTGACACATGATCCTCTCAATCACATGTAAATGAGTCCTGTACACTACAGGACCTGAATGAAACACCTACCTCAGGATGGGCCGGCGCAGCGAGAATCTGCTTCTGTTCGAGCGCGCGCGTGTGTGTGTGTGTTTTCAGTGTGAAACTGTAAATATCCAGCTCTAATATCATCTCTATGAGAACAGAAGCGTCCCGGGGCGTGGAAACAAACACTGAAGGCGCTGATCATCTGTCACACACACACACACACACACACACACACACACACTTCAGCTCAGAGGAACCACTGATAAAACAACAGAACCGACCCGAAGAGCCTCAAACACACACACCTGATGCTCAGAGTGTGTGTGTGTGTGTGTGTGTGTGTGTGTAACATCTCAAACTAACATCGCTTCTGCTGCTCCTGCTGGAAAAGCAGATTTATCAACCATCTGCTCCATTAATCATTCATAACACCAGTTCATAACTTCACCCGTTTACACTTTCTGTGTCTAAAAAATGTTGTTATATAACTAACAAACACACAAAATAATAATGAAATAAAACACTCACAAAAATGTTGTTCCTTTAAAAAAGAAAAAAAAAAAACACTAAAGAAAAAAGTATTTGTTTACCTACGTCATGTGACTATCAAACCACATCATGGAACCAGAAATATTTGAATGTGCTGCTAAATTATGAGATATTAAGCATAAAATCTCAGGGGACTACACTAACTGTGTCTGAACAAACTAATATTACAATTATCAAATGTCTTATAAAATATTTACTATATAATAGTATTATATTAAATATGTTTTAATATAATCCTAAAATATAATAAATCTATTATAAAATATTCAATCCTAAAATATAATAAATCTATTATAAAATATTCAATACTAAATATAAACATTTAAAATATATAATATATTGTAATATTATATTAAATACTATAAAAATATTATATTTAACAACTATATTGTTAGGACTGCATTTGTAAATTAGCCTGTAAATTGTGTGTGTATATATATATATATATATATATATATATATATATATATATATATATTTATATGACATTTCATAAATTAAATTATTAATATACATATTAATGTTATCAGTGGTGATTTAAAGACAACTTCTTAAGAGTCACAGTTCACGGTGTCAGTTCATAAAAACACAAAAAAATTTATTAAATATAAAAATGATTCATTTTAGCTTGCTGATTTCATCAACTCCCAAACCAATGCAAGCTTTAACATGCAATAATTCTGTAGACGTTCCCCCTGACAGGGTCAACACCCACAGATCTCAGATCTGCCGAGTACGCCAAAAAGCACTTGGAAAAAAAAGCACCCGCGTTTGCAGTTGCTGGTAAAACATCTCGGCCCACAGATTACAGAGTATTTAACCTGAAGAGAGACGTGCCGATCTCAGCACGGTTTACTCTGACATGTTCCAGTGAGTCAGTCAAACACCAGAAGAGAGAAACCACACACGCTAATGAAAATAGCTCAGATGTGGCCTAGCATGCGCTTCTCTAAAGGTGAAGCGGTTAACACATATATTACAGGACAGAGCGAGACCCATCCCATAATAACAACAAGATCGAGTTCAGACACAAACACACATTCAGCATACAACACAAGCTCTCTATTAACAGAACACTCAGATCACACAGTGTTCTTAAGCATCGTTATAAAGAGGCGCTGTATTCAGATCTGATGAATGGATGATGAACCGCACAGAAACCGAACAATGAGTGGAACCGAGAGACCGGCACTGAAACTCACCAGACCCGACGAGCACTACATCCAGAGATACGAGACTGAAATAATCATCTAAATAAAGCTCAAGCAAACTCGTAAAAAAAAAAAAAAAAAAAAAAAAAAAGAAAAGTATTTTATGCTCCCTTCATGTGCAATTGGAAAACTCCCAATTCCATCTTCTGAAGTCGAAATGACGAGTTTGTCAAGTTCAAGTGGTTTGTTGTCAGAAAGAATAGGAATCATAAAGAACACCAGATTCATTCATTTCTTGGGGAAATCTTATTAAAGTCGAAAAGCATTGATGTTTAATCAATATCCAGTGGATTGTGAAGAAATTGGCGTCTCATTAGTTGACAACCATATAAACATTACATGCATTTTTAAATAGTCGGCTTGCGGATGAGAAATCATAAAATCTTCTGAATAAATCACTCTAATATGATGATTTGATGCTCATAAACATTTATGATTATTATCAGTTCTAAAAAAAAAATAATTTAAAAAAAAGTAAAAATTCTTACTGACCCCAAACTTTTAAACGATAGTGTTTAATGTTACAAAAGCTTTCTATTTCTGATCAATGCTGTTCTTTTCAACTTTCTATTGACTATCAAAGAATCCTGAAATAAAAATGTAAAGAACCATTTTCAATATGGATAATAATAAATGTTTCTTGATCATCAGATCATCATATTATCCTGATTTCTGAAGGATCATGTGACACTGAAGACTGGAGTAATGATACAAACATTCAAAATCGTACCGATCCAAAACTTCTGACAGACAAGAGAAAGCAATGCAGATGTTATGGGGGTAAACAAATAAATCAGTTTATGGTCCACCCAACTCTCTAAAACTAGGGTATCAAAAGAGCTTCCTAATTTTGGATGTATAATTCTGATAGCACTAATCTAAGAGTCTGGCTCCATTATACTGGATACGCATCTACACGATCAATCTGGGTCAGTAAAACCAACAAGCAGCACAAAATATGTACGTAATTCTCACCGGTGGTATTTATAGTCCACCCAACACTCCAAAACTAGAGTTTCAAAAGTTGTAGAGTCAAATTTTTGATGTGAAGAGTTCAGATGCAAAAGCCTCTAAGTGTCATTTGAAATTTTCCTTCTAGAATGAAAATTATCAAGCTTGTATATTTAAGTTCAGTAATTTCACTTAAATGACAATTAATAGGTAATCTTCATTGCCATTTAAGTGAAATTACTGAACTTAAATATACAAGCTTGATAAAAATGATCATTCTAGAAGAAAATTTCAAATGGCACTTAGAGGCTTTTGCATCTGAACTCTTCATGTACAATTGCAATAGCACTAATCTAATTAAAGGACAAAACGGTCAGTAAAACCAACAAGCAGACCAAAATAAGGATGTGATTCTCACCGGTTGTGTTTTTTGGGCGGTGGTGGCGGCGGAACGGGATCTCGGCTGGCGTTGGGTTCGTTGGTTTGGTGGAGATGAGCTCTGGTGCTCTCGCTGGTCTTCCCGTTCTCCTCTGGCACGCCAGCCGGGGTCTGACTGGTGCTTTTGTTGCCGGTGCCTGGCGTCGCACTGCTCTCGCTCTTCCATTCTCTGGACACAAACCCCCGAACAGCGGGACCATTGATGGCCTCAACCGGACGGGTGCAAGAGCCCGACCTCTCGGACTCTCCCTCCTCTTCCACCTCGTCAATACAGCCTTCCATACTCCGGTGTTTACGGACCGGAGCCGGGCGAACTGGATTAACGGAGTCCACTTGGGAAGGAACGGGAGCCGTTTCTTTTGGAGGAAGAACCATGGTAAAGCTTATCTCCGGTAACGGTAGGGAAAGACTGGAGGCGCCGAGTCTGGGAGGACGGGAGTTAATCTTCGGAGGAACCGGGGGACTGGATTGAGGCTTGGGTTGGGAAGCGTTAGGGGTTCCTTCGGTTGCATCTGGCCAAGTGAACGCCGGGCTCGACGAGTCTTTGGGCGGCGTTGGGCTGAAGTGGCTCCACTGAGTGCTTACGGCAGAATCCGGGCTGCTCAGGTAAAAAGTCCTGTTGTTTTCCTCGGTGTGGGCGGCCACGACTGTGATGGTTGCTCTTTGAGCGTCGCTTGCATTGAGCTCCGTTTCAGACTCCTTCCCGTCGCACGGCGTTCGTCGTTTCCTCTTCGTGCTCTCAGCGTAGATCGGCTCGCTATCCTCAAGCCCGTTTGGCGGAGCGCTTGAGTTTTCAGGTCCCGGTAATGAATCTGTGCTGCTCCGATTGGAGCACGAGTCCGACAAGCTTTCATGGAAGGAATCTGGAGTCATTGGAGATGGCGTACTTGGCATCCCATTGGTTGTATTTGGCGTAACCCCATTCCCTGGTGCGGATCTGGCTTGCCTTTCCTCGACGGATACTCTTAGAGGACTCGTAACTCCATCATTGTTTCCATTGGTTCTTTGAGTCACGTTGTGAAGACATGAATCTCCATTGGCGTAAGTGCTCTTGACCGCTTTGGTCATCTGTCTATAGGGGCCATCGTTCCCATTCTCTTTCAGACTTTGGGAAACGCAGCCATCTTCCTGACTCACAAATATACTGCTGATAATCATGCAGTCTTTGGAAAATCCAGTGGGTGAACAAACGTTTGGGGAAAACTTCTTCCCGGAGATGCCGTTTTGTATAATGGTTTCTCTTAGAGATCTATTACATCCATTGCTATCGATGTACAGAGGAGCCAAATCCAGAGCTTTCTTTAGGCCAGCAGAGGTCTTCTGGTTGTTCTGAGACACAGAAGCAATGATAAGTTTAAGAAGAATTCAAACACTGGAATCTTTTTTATCACATATTTACATTTAGGCCATTTTCCAAATGCATTCAAGGTACAGGCTTTATCAGTTATTGTATTCCCTGGGATTTAACCCTTGTGCGTCAATTAAAAAAAAGATACACATAGGTCCATAGAGGACAAAAAAGTAAATGTTTAAATTTTGAAGCCTTGCCAATGAAAGCCTATGAGCAAAAAATCATTTTATAGTTAAATGGGCCTGGGATAAAAAATTGAATTTTTTTCCTGAGTGGAACTATTTTCTGTTACTAGTGGAAAATAGATTTTTTAAACGAAATGGGGGTGAAATAGAAAAAATCCAATTAAAAATACACACCTGTGACAACATGAATGCAGTTGGCATTAACACAAGAGAAATGATCATAAAAAAACCTGAAAGACACAAAAATGTCCATAAGGTTGCACAAGGGTTAAAACCATGACTTTTATTGTGCCATGTAGCCTTGAGTTATATACAGGTAAAACTCTGAAAATTAGAATATACAAAAAAAAAGGATTTTAAATACAGAAATGTCGTCCCTCTGAAAAGTATTATCATGCATATGTATATAGTTATATATACTAAATATATTAGTTTCACCTTTTAATTTGATTTACTGAAATCCATGAACTTTTGCACGACATTCTAATTTTTCACCTGTATAACCATAACCATCTAATATTAGCTTATTATAAAAAACATGTAAATCAATAAATAATTGCCAATGAAAAAATCCACCTTGAGATCATGACGCCAAAGCATAAACAAACACCGTGGCAAAATTTGACGGGCATTTCTAGGCAATGTCTTGACAATTATTCCCCCCAAGTACAAATAAACAATCAGTCTTCTTATTTGACTTTCCAGACGTCTTTATGTGACTCACTGTGTCTGTGTGTGTTTGCAGTGTAGTTCGCTATTGAAATGAATCATTGCCCTTGGCGTGATATAATTATCTTTGTTTAAACAGCCTGAATGAGTTCATATCAATGCATTCCTGTAAAGCATGCATACTGTTATCTAGCGTTTACAAAGACATTCCAGACTCCACCCATGTAGTGGAGAATGTGATTAAGCCCCACCCCTTTAACCCACCATAATAAGAGTTTAACCCCACTGGTGCTCTTAAGTCACTTTTGACCGAAAGATTTTACGTTTCGTTTTTTGGTTGAATTTTTTACTTGATCGGAATGGTACAAAACTTGGTAAAGGTTTTGGTACTTGCTGTGTAAACACAAAAACAGGTTAAATGCTCCTGAAAACAATAGTCACACTTGTGTTTCTCGCATCAAAAACGAGCGCATTGTAAATTAATGAGTTTCCTCTAGTGGAAGCGTTTGGAACTGCAGCCGCACAACATCAGATCATCACTAACAGATCACTCACAGTATGAACACAACTTGTTTAGATTTATGGCTTGAATTTTCTTGCAGTTTTAGAGTTTTTAAAAAATATTTATATTTCATATAAAAATTTCAAGCAGAATTTTTGTGCATTTTTAATAACAGTAAACGTAAAATTCTGTATTTTTTTTTACGTTTACTTTTTAATACTATTTTCACTTCAGCAATAATCTGCCAAGTGTCGTCTTTGAAAAGAGATCAAACTTCAGTCTGTCGCTCTTAAGCATTCAAAATGGAATTTTAACTTAATTTTCAAGGCTATGCTCAAAAAGGAAAAAATGGATTTTAAATACAGCGTAAATATAATTTAGAACCATTAAATCCCCTAAAAATACAAAATATCAAACTAAAATATAGTACATTAATTTAATTGAAATAAAAATAAAATCTGTTTTAAATTATAAAATTTATAATTCAGGGTAATTCATAGTAATTCAGAGTAGTTCGGTGTAATTTAGAGTAGTTCGGTGTAGTTCAGTGTAGTTCGGTGTAGTTCGGTGTAGTTCGGTGTAGTTCGGTGTAGTTCAGTGTAGTTCAGTGTAGTTCGGTGTAGTTCGGTGTAGTTCAGTGTAGTTCAGTGTAGTTCAGTGTAGTTCAGTGTAGTTCGGTGTAGTTCAGTGTAGTTCAGTGTAGTTCGGTGTAGTTCGGAGTAGTTCAGTGTAGTTCAGTGTAGTTCGGTGTAGTTCGGTGTAGTTCAGAGTAGTTCGGAGTAGTTCGGAGTAGTTCGGTGTAGTTCGGAGTAGTTCAGTGTAGTTCAGTGTAGTTCGGAGTAGTTCGGAGTAGTTCGGAGTAGTTCGGAGTAGTTCGGTGTAGTTCGGAGTAGTTCAGTGTAGTTCAGTGTAGTTCGGAGTAGTTCGGTGTAGTTCGGTGTAGTTCAGTGTAGTTCGGAGTAGTTCAGTGTAGTTCAGTGTAGTTCGGAGTAGTTCAGTGTAGTTCGGTGTAGTTCGGTGTAGTTCGGTGTAGTTCAGTGTAGTTCGGAGTAGTTCAGTGTAGTTCGGAGTAGTTCAGTGTAGTTCGGTGTAGTTCGGTGTAGTTCGGAGTAGTTCGGTGTAGTTCAGTGTAGTTCAGTGTAGTTCAGTGTAGTTCGGTGTAGTTCGGTGTAGTTCGGTGTAGTTCAGTGTAGTTCGGAGTAGTTCGGAGTAGTTCGGAGTAGTTCGGTGTAGTTCGGTGTAGTTCAGTGTAGTTCGGAGTAGTTCGGAGTAGTTCGGTGTAGTTCGGTGTAGTTCGGTGTAGTTCGGAGTAGTTCGGTGTAGTTCGGAGTAGTTCGGTGTAGTTCGGTGTAGTTCGGTGTAGTTCAGTGTAGTTCGGTGTAGTTCGGTGTAGTTCGGAGTAGTTCGGTGTAGTTCGGAGTAGTTCGGAGTAGTTCGGAGTAGTTCGGTGTAGTTCGGTGTAGTTCGGTGTAGTTCGGTGTAGTTCGGTGTAGTTCGGTGTAGTTCAGTGTAGTTCGGAGTAGTTCGGAGTAGTTCAGTGTAGTTCGGAGTAGTTCGGAGTAGTTCGGTGTAGTTCGGTGTAGTTCGGTGTAGTTCGGTGTAGTTCAGTGTAGTTCAGTGTAGTTCGGTGTAGTTCGGTGTAGTTCGGTGTAGTTCGGTGTAGTTCGGTGTAGTTCAGAGCTCAGTCACCTGTTCTGTGTTCATGTTGATGTCCGCTGTGACGTCGATGTTCATCATGGTGGGCCTGACAGCGATGGTGGGTTTGCTGTACGGAGAGAGGGCCGTCACCCCATCCTCGTCTTCCCCGGTCACACTCGTGCGGGCTCGTTCTGGTCCGGTCGGGCGGTGGGCGCTGCGAGGATGGAAGCAGTTCTTACACGAGCCTGGTTTCCACACGTGTTCTGCAAACTCTCCACACGCAGACATCGTAACACACACCTCGAGATGCCGTCTGATCGGACTCTACTGGGCGGAACCGGCCGAGACGGGTCGCTCATAGTCTGAGGAACAGCTCAGGACATCAGCCTCCAAACCTGGAAACACAAGATCAAACACTTGCACTTTATTTTACACTCACATTTATTTATACAGCGCTTTTTACAACACAGACCGATTCAAAGCAGCTTTACAGTGATAGTTCACTGATGGTTCATTTTTGTTGTAAAAAAGTTATTAATTTAGTTAATTTATATATATATAGTTGTTCTGGAGTAAACCGTAAAAGTACTGATATAAATGGAGTAAAAGTACTTCACGCTTACTAGTGAAAAACTAAAGGTGCAAATCCTCTCCTCCTGTTCCTCGTCCCACGCTTTATAGGTTAGGCTTCACGCATCACACCGGACTCAACCCAGCCTGAGTAATCAAACTAATCAAACATATTCAGTTCAAACTTGAGGAGAAATGACTTCAGAGCACACATAAGTAGGGCTGCACCAAACATATATGGTGCATATACATATTGTTTATGTATGCATGTATGTATGTATGTATGTATGTATGTATGTATGTATGTATGTATGTATGTATATATATATATATATATATATATATATATATATATGTTTATACATACAAGTCCAGGGGGCAGAAAGTATTGGAACAAAATACTGAGGAATTTTTCTTTCTGAACCTGGACTAAATACACACGCACACACACACACACACACACACGTATGTGTTTGTGTGCATTGTGTATGTGTGTATATATATATATATATATACACATATATATATATATATATATATATATATATATATACACACAAATATATACACACACACACATATACACACATAAATATATATATTTTTTATATATATTTTTTAATCTTGTAAATTAAAAAGCGTTTTAAAGTCCACTGACTTCTTAAGCTCATATTATGACATAGTCAAAAAAAAGCAAATTAAAATAATTTCAAATGATATAATACATATAAATCAAATCATAAACCCTATTTACATTTGGATTGACGCTTGACATCCTTTAAAGGCAAATAACCCTTGTTGTGCCACTGATTGAACAGCCACTGAAGGCCAGTAGATCGTGCGCTCGTCCTCCAGCGCCACCAGAAGCAGAGGCTCTGTTCTTTACACTCGACTGGGGAATGTGTTCTCACGGCGGAATGTGAGGAATGAGCTTTTACACCACAACAGCGTCTCATCGCACACCTGACACGAGCGCTAGTGCGAACACACACACACAGATGTGTTTGCACTGTCTTGAGACTTTTCAGATTTTTAAAGAGGCCACATTATGCTTGATGTTGTTTTAGTCTCTACTAGAACAGGTTTTGCTGCTGTAATGTTGATTATTTTCCTCATATTCTCCATTGTTGCGGCTCCTCTCTTCCCAGTCTGTCAGTAACGCTCTGTTTACTTCCTGTCTCTATGAAGCCCCTCCTCCTGAAAAGCACACTGTGCTCTGATTGGTCGGCTGGATCAGTGTGTTGTGATTGGTCCAGCGCTTCAAGTGTGTTTGGGAAATGCCCCGCCCCTTTCCATAACCACCAGTTTAACACACTACTAACTAACTCACCCAGGCCCCGCCCCTTTATTCTGCACATTAATTATTATAATGAGGAATATTGTGACGTGTTCCCGGGAGAAACTGGAGATACAGTGGAGGCATTTCAGGAGTTCAGGAACACTGATATAGAGCTTCTTCATGATCACACACTGAAGACTGATAAAAGCATGACTCTTTAAGTGGAAAGATTGACGGTGATGTTGGAAATGACTCTCTTTAAGAAAGAATCATCTTTATGGCCGACAATCTCCATTATTTCCAAAGGAAAATGAATCATTAGCTGAGCCTGAGCCATGGAGCGCTCAGGTCTGAGCGTGTGTGAGATCAGATGCTCATGAATGTTCTTTTCAACACGTCACATTATTTCCTGTTTTAACCAGCGCTGTCTTTAAATACTTGCAGCCGCGTGATTTTAACAGTAAAAGACGGTGGAAAATTATTCATTTATTCATTTATTCAACAGAAAGAATAACTGTGATAGATATAACCGTACATTTAAGTAAAATACCGTTCCAATTTACATGTATTTTTGTTGCAATAACTTTTTCAACAAACGTTTTTTTCTAATCAGTTATGTACATTAGAGTTTTATGTTACATTAATGTTATTCAATTAATGTTTATTGTATTTTTAAAATGTCATGTGTGTTAGTTATCGTGATTGTGTGAATGACACTGTGAGCTTCTATAATAATATTAACTGAGGAAATGCTGCTTGTGATGCGCTTTGGTCATGTGACTCTCCTCCACTGTGATTGGTGGTCGTCAGTGTTAGTAGTACTTCAATACATCTGTAAATTAACATTATATTAGATAGTGAAATATGTTTTTATTGTACATTTATGCTAAGTCTGTAAAACCTAAAATGTTACTACCGTATTTTTTACAGTACATTTTCTGACAACACAGCTGACGTTTTTTTACCTTAAGCTTTACAGATTTTTTTTAAAGTGCATAGCTAGATTCATAAATGAACCTTAAACTCGTCCCAGACTAAAAATGCATGAGCTGTTTTAACTGAAAGCATATCTTAAAATACGTCTTAAACTCACGTTTTAAATCATGCTAGCTATGTATTGAATCATGCTAGCAACATGGTAAATCGTTTTAAATCATGCTAGCAATGCATTAAATCATGCTAGCAACATGGTAAATCGTGTTAAATCGTGCTAGCAACGTGGTAAATCATGCTAGCAACATGGTAAATCATGCTAGCAACATGGTAAATCGTTTTAAATCATGCTAGCAATGTGTTAAATCATGCTAGCAATATGGTAAATCATGTTAGCAATGTGGAAAATCATGCTAGCAATGTATTAAATCATGTTATAAATGTGGTAAATTGTGGAAACTATTTCTAATCTATCTATCTATCTATCAAACTTTAAGCTACTTTAAACTTCAACTTCTTCAAACTCTCTGGTCCGGCTTTCTCAAGCCAACTTAAAAGTTTGTCAACAAACTTTTTTATCTAGTTGAACTAAAGCCTAATCCTGGCTTAATCTAAACCCTGTCTGTGAAACCAGACCTACATATCTAAATAAAAAAAGGATCATCAAATGTTAGTTTTACATCAGTAGCAAAAAATATATATCATGAATATTCCATCTCTCAGTCATTTATACTCCAGGTGATCCAGAATCAGCTCTTAATTAGAGATGCACTGATTGACCGGCGCGTGACCGGAACCGGACGATTTTCACGTGATCGGCCATGACCGGCGACCGGCCGGTCAGTCTGACATATGCCGATTTTATGCCGGTCAAATGCACTCGGGCGCCGCATGATTAACGTCGCGCAACATCAGTATCACACGTGCACACGGAACGCACATGTAGGAAACCTCGTGAATAAGGGGTTACGGCCGTTTCACACCTCAAGTGTGAGCGCGAGCGGCGCGTATTTTTTCCGGCATGCATGTTAATCAGTGAGTGCATTCACACCGGGAGCGTCGAGCAGGAACGTCGCGTGAGCAGCAGTGAACCGGTTTCGGCGCCGTGTCTATTTTTGCTGCGCTGCTCACGCTCAATTAAAGTGAAAGCACACTTTTGATGGACAAAAAAAAAAAAAAAGGATTTAAAAGTGCCCAAAATGCACAGAATTTGCATGTTGTGTGTTTTAACAAGAACTGGAGTTGGCTATGTCAGAAAGAGTCAGAAAGACTCTTTATAGAAAATATTTATAGAAAACGTACCCATTTAAACTTGTTTTTATTATTGAGTTTGAGTATATGGTGTTTTATAAATATATATATATATAGAAAAATTAAATCGGAATCGGCTAAAATCGGTATCGGCAGGTCAAACTCAATGAAAATCGGAATCGGCCTAGAAAATTGTAATCGGTGTATCTCTACTCTTAATCTTCAGTTTAATGACATGTAAAGCAGGCTCAGGGTTAGCTCAGGGTTAGCTCAGGGTTAGCTCAGGGTTAGCTCAGGGTTAGCTCAGGGTTAGCTCAGGGTTAGCTCAGGGTTAGCTCAGGGTTAGCTCAGGGTTAGCTCAGGGTTAGCTCAGGGTTGGCTCAGGGTTGGCTCAGGGCAGGTCGAGTGTCGAGGGGAATGTGGGTCGAGTCGCGCCGTTAGACTCACTGGCAACAAGTTTGACAAGTCAAAACCCAAGACACAACAGGAGAAGGACAAGCTCTTTGTTCCCACAGCAGCTGAAAACACTTGTGAACAATGCCTGTTTTGGCCTTCAGATGCTGTGCAGGGGGAAGGGTAAAGACACGAGAACTGAGTCACACACACCTGAACACTAGACCCGATCAAACACGGAGGAGTGTGTGAAACTCAGAATCTAACCAGACAAATGTGGTTCATAAACACACGAGGAGCAGAGTCTGGTTCAGGCTAGTTCAAATCCACAGGTTTAAAAGAGTTGAACATAACTTAACATGAGAACTCTTCCAGAATTAATTTACCGTGGTGACCTCAGTTTTACTTAAGTTATACAGTAAGTGTTGTGAAAATGTGGAAGTATAACCAGAAAACAATAAACAAAACAAAAGAAATGACAGAGAATCTGAATCTTGATTGAAGATCCTGTCAATCATAATAACAATAGCAAATATTTCATGGTAGAAACTATAATTACCATGGTAAATTGATTAGCAGATTACACAATCAAGTTTCTAAGGAAGGTTGTTTCCGCCACAGATGATTATTTTTTCTTTTCCTGCAGAATAGGAATTGCATATATCTCGGAATTTGGGACTTTTAAAAATCAGAATTGTGAGATAGGCTATCAACTTGCAATTGCGAGAAAATGTCATACTAATTGATTGTGAGATTTAAAAAGTCACAATTAAATTTTTTTTTAAATTCCGTGTCGGAAACAAGTTCACGTCTATTTACACGCTACAGAAATTGGAACGTCAATCAACAACACAAGTGCGCGTTATATCGCGTCGCACGCGCGTTCAGAAACACATTAGACATCATAAACACGCGTTGAAGGGCGAGTCCATATGGCGTCCGCTTGGAGTCAAATCCACGTTCATATCAATGAATTAATGAATGAATCTAAAAATCAACATCATAAACCAGATGCGCGCGACTGAAACCCGTCCGTTTGACATCGATCTGAATCTTAATCCGGTTCTGCGGATCCAGATCACAGATGCGGTCTGGTTTATTATGAATCTAGAACCACGCGTGGCCGAGCAGAACGCTTCACTCACCTGCAGTGACACAGCCGACAGCAGAGACGGAGACACATCTGAGCAACTAGATTCCCACAGAAGACACGCGTGTGTGTGTGTTCATTCACAGAGAGAGTGTGTGTGTGTGAGAGAGAGACAGTGCGTGACTGTGATCTGATCAGACTGAAGCAACGCGACGAAACTCCTGCAGAGGGGGCGGAGCCTCTCTCTCTCTCTCACACACACACACACACACACACACACACACACTCTCTCTCTCTCTCTTTCTCTCTCTCTCACACACACACTCCCTCTCTCTCTCTCTCTTTCTCTCTCTTTCTCTCTCTCTCTCTCACACACACACACAACACGTGCAACACATACATATCTCTCATACCATTTTTATTTTAATTTAGACATGCAACACACACACACACGCATGGTCCACATAAACAAACACCCATCCAATAAGAATGAACACTCACCTGTCTGTCAGTCAGTTCATGTCTACACTAGTCACATCATTCACAACAGACCGACAGGCTAGAAAATGCACGTGTGTGTGCGTGCGTGTGTTTGTGTGTGTGTGTGTGTGTGTGTGTGAGCCAGGATACACACTTCTGTAGTTAAAAGCAGCAGTTTTGTGTAGTTGATGCTGTAAGCGGTTGGATGTAAAGGCATTAGTGTTCCAGCAGGATCTGTGATCAATAACTTGATCGATCAGTTCGAGACGCCGGAGATCATCAATACTTTCACGTTCAATGTCAACATTCTCACATCCCAGAGTTTGGGAGTTTAGCAAAACATTCCCGTCATTCCCAGTTCACAGAGACGGAAGCAGAAGAACTTGTCGTGGCATGAACACTCTCTCACACTCACACACACACTCTCTCTCTCACACTCACACACACGCGCGCGCGCGCGCGCTCTCTCTCAAAACCAAACAATCTCAAACGTTGCGCTGAGGAGAACAGAGAGTTAAGCAGAACTCAGGGTTTAAACACACGGAACTAATGAGATCATTAATGAGACGACAGGTAAACAGAAGCTCAACAAACTGAGGAACACAGGGAATCAGGAACCACAACACACAACACAACAGACACAACACAACAGACAGCAGAACACAACAGAACACAACACAACAGACACAACACACACAACACAACAGAACACAACACAACAGACACAGCAGAACACAACATAACACAACACACACAACATAACTCAACACAACAGAACACAACACAACAACAGAACACAACTCAACAGAACAGAAGAGAACACAACAACACACAACACAACACACAACAACAGAACACAATACAGCAACAGAACACAATACAACAACATAACTCAACTCAACACAACAGAACACAATAGAACACAACACAACAGACACAACAACACAACTCAACACAACAGAAAACAACTCAACACAACAGAACAGAACACAACACAATTGTAACAGCACGTCTGAAGCAGATTCACTTCATGCTCTTCTATATGGAAGGCTGGTTTGTTGTGGCCAGAATGGGAGTAAATGGAGATCGAAGCGTTCAGAGCTTCCACTCTCTGATGTTACTGGATCACTCCATGTCTGATCTGAGCTTTACTTCCCCGAAAGACCGCAAGACTATTTTACTGAACATTAACTTCCTTAAAGAGACTGGGTGTAAAACATGTGATGTTCTCGCTCCTCCATTTTGTTTGGCTGGAACGCTGAAACCTGCTGCATCTCGTCAGACTCCCTCAGAAGTGTTCCTGTGACCTTTGCTCTGACCTTTGACCTTCAGGTTAATAATTCCGAAGCTCCTGCTCTGCACGTGACGGATGAGAGATCGGCCAATCACAGGTGTTCCTCAGATCACTGTTCCTGTCAATGACATGTTCAAGAACGGCACGCTGGTGTTCCCGTGGAGGAATGAAAACGTTATTTTAAACATCACTGAATAGTTCTAAAAATGTTTTTTGTGAACGCTAATGGAACATTCCAACTGTATCATTCTTCAAACATTCTGGAACGTTACATTTGAATGTTCTCTGAACATTCTGAAACCAGAAACATTTAAAGAACGATAGAATGTTCAACAAACATTTCAGATAAAAACCTTCCATGAATGATGTATAAAAATGTTTTTGTGCTTATGTTTAGAGAACATTATTGAAGATGTTCTCTTGTGGAAGAGCGTTGTTGAAACACGTCAGAAACAGCGTTATTGGAACAGTGTATAGTGTTAAAGCGCTGTATAAACAGCGTTATTGGAACAGTGTATAGTGTTAAAACGCTGTATAAACAGCATTATTGGAACAGTGTATAGTGTTAAAGCGCTGTATAAACAGCGTTATTGGAACAGTGTATAGTGTTAAAGCGCTGTATAAACAGCATTATTGGAACAGTGTATAGTGTTAAAGCGCTGTATAAACAGCGTTATTGGAACAGTGTATAGTGTTAAAGCGCTGTATAAACAGCGTTATTGGAACAGTGCATAGTGTTAAAACGCTGTATAAACAGCATCATTGGAACAGTGCATAGTGTTAAAACGCTGTATAAACAGCATTATTGGAACAGTGCATAGTGTTAAAACGCTGTATAAACAGCATAATTGGAACAGTGTATAGTGTTAAAGCGCTGTATAAACAGCGTTATTGGAACAGTGTATAGTGTTAAAGCGCTATATAAACAGCATTATTGGAACAGTGTATAGTGTTAAAACGCTGTATAAACAGCATTATTGGAACAGTGTATAGTGTTAAAGCGCTATATAAACAGCGTTATTGGAACAGTGTATAGTGTTAAAGCGCTGTATAAACAGCGTTATTGGAACAGTGTATAGTGTTAAAGCGCTATATAAACAGCATTATTGGAACAGTGTATAGTGTTAAAGCACTGTATTAATGAAGGAGACCCGACTAGTTCAGGAATATCACTCAAACTACTGATGAGGTCACTCGCTTCTGCTGGTTGTTTCTGTTGATTGACAAAACAGATCCTGACCTCTCTCTCTCACACACACACACACACACACACACACACACATTCCTGTGATGTCTAGATGTGTGTATTACTGCAGGCTGTTACACGTTTCCTCTCTTGATGATGATTATGAATAATGTCCATCATCGGATGATTATCAGTGATTTACTGTATGTTTAATCTGAACACACACACAACTACACAACTACGCATCAGATCTCACTGTGTGGACGATATTACAACATGCAGCTCATATTAATACATGCATATGTGTTTTTAAACAGTAACAAATAACCAAACTCTACATTACCAGACTCTAAAGATCCAGGAGGATTTACAGCAGAAACACTGAGTCTCTGTCAACAACATGATGATGATGATGAGGATGATGATGAAGAAGATGATGATGAAGATGATGATGAATGAAGATGATGATGATGATGATGAATGATGATGATGATGATGATGAATGAAGATGATGATGATGATGATGATGATGAAGATGATGACGAGGATGATGATGATGAAGAAGATGATGATGATGATGATGATGATAATGATAATGAATGAAGATGATGATGATGATGAAGATGATGATGATGATGATGATGAGGCTCTTCAGGCATTATTGACCCAAATCATTTACGTTTTGTTTTTTAAGATTTTTTTTTCTTGGTAAGAAACTTGGTACAGGTTTTGGCACTTGCTGTGTGAACACACATTATCATGGTCGTGATGTGAACAGGTTAAATGCTCCTGAAAACAATAGTCCCACTTGTGTTCCTCGCGTCAGAAACGAGCGCATTGTAAATGAAGAGTTTCCTCTAGTGGAAGCGTTTGGAACTGCAGCCGCACAACATCAGATCATCACTGACAGATCACTCACAGTATGAACACAACTCGTTTACATTTATGTTTCAGAGTAGAACATGTTTTTGAAAATATATATTTAATATAAAAAATTCACGTTTTAATATTAAAAAAATTACTTTAATATAAACGTAAAATTCTGTAACCTTTTTTAAGTTCACTTTTTAAAACTTTTTTCACGTCAGCAATAATCTCCCAAGTGTCGTCTTTAAAAAGAGATCAAACTTCAGTCTGTCGCTCTAAAGGGGTTTTACCATCTTATCTTAGTTGTATGCTTAAGCAAAAAGTAGCAGGTAACTACTCACTGCGTTCACAGTTTTATTATAATCTGCATGTACCCCGAGTTAGAACTAATTTAGGTAAAACTGCTTTTAATTATGCTGCACCTTCAGAATGGAACTCTCTACAAATGACATTGAGGCTGAATCATCTGGTGTCTTTCAGCAATTTTAGAACACTTATATATGCGCTAGAGAAAGATTTAATGATTTGCAAATGCTTCTGAGGATGTATTTTTAATACTAATTTACTGTGTGTTGTATTGTTTTATTGTTATATGTGTGTTTGAATATTTGGGCCGCCTATCTTGGCCAGGACACTCCTGTAAAAGAGATTTTAATCTCAGTGAGGTTCTCTCCTGTAAATAAAGGTAAAAAAAAAAAAAAAAAAAATACCCGTTCAAGATTTACCAGTTTAAGTTGGAAATGTAATGTTCAGGTCTACGCTCAAAAAGTGAATAAATGGATTATAAATACAGCGGAAATATAATTTAGTATAATAAAATCCCCTAATACAAAATATTACCTAAAAAAACATAAACAAAAACTAAAATATAGTATATTAATTTCATTGACGAAAAATTGGGTCATTTTTGACTGACATGTGAAGAGCAGAAATAAGAGCATCAGGACATTTCTTTATTACGTGATGTCTCAGTTTTATCAGTATGGACATATCATATAAGATCAATATAAGACGCATCAGCTGTCCATTAACACACACACACACACACACACACACACTGCCATCTGTTATGACCATCGCTGCGTCTCAAATGCCTGATAATGGTTTTAACATTAGGATCTTTTACTCCAGACCTTAAACTGATCAATCAGGACATCACTTCTATTGTCATCGGACTCTTCACATTCACACACTGACTCTGACTTTATACTGACACGTACAAGCGACGCACTGCATTACATAATGACTGTACACCATAAAAAACACACTTTAAACTAAATATCACCGTGTCACAGACTGTACAGAGAGATTCACACACTTTACAAGCAAAACATCTGACAAAAAAACTGTTTAAAATAACAAATAGTTGAAAAATTAGCCTTTCTGCATTGAAATTTGTTGTTTAGATTACTGTTTTTATTAGTTATTAATATTAATTTCTGTATGCAATACAATTATTTGTTGTTTAGGTTTCCTATACTTTATATGCAATTGTGTAAAATGATGTTCTTCGTCTTGTTTTCCAGCACAAATATAAACCTTGTTAAATGGAGACACATTCACTGCAGAAGAAGCACAAAGTGTTGCTTTATGAAAAAATGTATCTAAATGAAGGGACTTTGTGCTTAAAATCTGAAAAAATATATTTTTAATTCAAAGAGAAAACATAAAAACAATTCTGACCCCATTGGCAGATGGTTTATTATCCATGTAGACATTTGTACTGGAAAACAAGACAAAAATACTGAGGAACAACATTATTCTTTGCAGTGTTTTGTTTGTTTTATATTATGAAAAACTAAAAAAAAGTGTCTAAAATGTCTCCTTGTTACTGAGACACTTGTGTTTCACAATCAGTCAGGAATGAGGACATATTAAAGACAGAAAATAATATTTCCATCAGCAGTTATTAAGATGCATGTAACAACCAGCCTGACGAACATGAAGAATTCAGATTACGTACAGTCATCAAGCATGTTTATATAGTGAGAGAGAGTGTGTGTGTGTGTGTGTGTGTGTGTGTAATATTCATCCCTGCGGGCGAGGAAACACTGACACAAATGAAAAGCAAGAGCTTGGGAGAGGCTGGAGAGATTTTGTCTAATATTTGATGAAGTTTCATCGCTGTATGAAACTGACTGGACTTCTAGACTGTAGTTTTCTACATTTACAGAGATCTGAAAGCCATCGTCCTCACTGAACTGAACACACTCCACTAACTCAGTTCATACTCTAAAAGTTCAGAATTAATATCAAAGATTCCAGTGAGCTGTCAATCATCAACTCCAGTGCTGGAACTGACATTAAATATGACAGTAAAGAAAAACAGATTAGTGCTCAACACACTCACACACACACACACACGTGCATACACACTCACCCACACACACACGTGCATACACACTCACCCACACACGCATGCACGCGCACACACACACACACACACACACACACACACACACACACACACACACTCAACTAACACGCAAACACACACACACTCAACTAACACGCAAACACACACACGAGCACACATACACGCACACACACACACACTCAACTAACACGCAAACACACACACACACACAGCTTTTTCTAAATGTCGACAATCATTTGCGATAATCATTCCAAACAAATCATTCCAAACATCGTGGCGACGGATGTTGTGTTTACGTATATCCCTGCCGCCGTCGGACATTATTAATAACCGAATCATACGTCAGGTGACTGTATATGCGCAAAAACTGTTTCCATTGCAGTTTTGCAAAATATTTATTTTTCGAATTGCCTGAAGAACCCCCTCGTGAGAGCGTAAAAACTGTTTTGCGATAAACGGGAGTTTTTTTCAATTCACACACGGTAATGTAAACGAGGCTATAATTCGTTATTAAAGAGGCAAAACTCATTCAGTCGTTCTTGATTACCAGATTCTTCAGTCATTTTGCTGCTTCTCCAGTAAATGTTTCTTGATTTAATAATGATGTTACGAAAACGACAGAAACTCTGAGGAAGAGGATCATATTTTGCAGTGTAATCATAATTGGATCATAAAAGACTGTTTTCATCATGTATAGAGTGAATGTGGTGATCGTTGTGTTGGACTGAGACGAGATGATGTTCTCTCTTCTCCACACAGACCTTTGTGTTGGTGAGCGTTCCTTAAACAGGAAGTAGCAGATGTAAGACAGGAAGTGGCTTCTCATTGTTCTGTGTCTTATCCTTCCTCTCTTTAGTCTGACGAATGACCTTCAACACAATAAAGCCTCACACACACACGAGCTGGTGGAAGTGAACGTGTGTGTAGCGTCTCTGCTAGCGCTAAACAAGAACAAATATCTGGAGTCAGAACAATTATTCAAAGATTACTTTTCTGACTCCATCAGCAGATATTTGTTCTTGTTGTAAGCACAAACTCACTTCATTTTAATATTTTTTTCATTAAACGTCCTGATTTAGATGTCCCTCTGATGGAATACTCGAGTAATTATTCAAGCTTTAAGAACAACCATGTGTAAAATTATTATTTTCTCCTTAAAACTGCAGTGAACCAAAGACAGTCTCAAAAACACGGTGTGAAATCGCTGGTGTTTCTGACGTCACAAACGACCTTGACCAATCAGATCAACGTGTGATCGTCAACCAGTGGATCTCTGAGGATCTCCAGTGAGGGAGTGAGTGGAGGCGGGGCTCATTCGCATATTCATAGAAACACGCAAACTAAATGAGGCAAGGGTGTCAAGTTACATTCAAGATATTTTAAGACATGAAGAATTATTTTTCAAGGAAAAACCGCTTAAATATGTAATTTTGCTGATCAAAGATGAGTTTTAATGGATAAAATGATTACATACTCAGTATGTGTTTCTATTATGCATTCATATATACCTGTCATTGGTCAGACAGACAGAAAGCCCCGCCCACTTCTTCAGCACCTGTCATTGGTCAGACAGACAGAAAGCCACGCCCACTTCTTCAGCACCTGTCATTGGTCAGACAGACAGAAAGCCCCGCCCACTTCTTCAGCACCTGTCATTGGTCAGACAGACAGAAAGCCCCGCCCACTTCTTCAGCATCTGTCATTGGTCAGACAGACAGAAAGCCCCACCCACTTCTTCAGCACCTGTCATTGGTCAGACAGACAGAAAGCCCCGCCCACTTCTTCAGCACCTGTCATTGGTCAGACAGACAGAAAGCCCCGCCCACTTCTTCAGCACCTGTCATTGGTCAGACAGACAGAAAGCCCCGCCCACTTCTTCAGCATCTGTCATTGGTCAGACAGACAGAAAGCCCCACCCACTTCTTCAGCACCTGTCATTGGTCAGACAGACAGAAAGCCCCGCCCACTTCTTCAGCACCTGTCATTGGTCAGACAGACAGAAAGCCTCGCCCACTTCTTCAGCACCTGTCATTGGTCAGACAGACAGTAAGCCCCGCCCACTTCTTCAGCATTCCTGTGTCCGGATGACCTTGAAAACCCTCGGAGCCGGAGAGATTCCCGGAGAACCCGAAAATCAACCGTCAGCGAGAGTCTGAAAAATGCTGAGTCTGTCAACATGAAATATTCAAACCTACTGAGCCAGAGAGAGAGAGTGTGTGTGTGTGTGTGTGTGAGAGGGAGAGAGGAGAGAGAGAGAGGGAGAGAGGGAGGGAGAGGGAGAGAGAGAGAGAGAGTGTGTGTGTGTGTGTGTGTGAGAGGGAGAGAGGAGAGAGAGAGAGGGAGAGAGGGAGGGAGAGGGAGAGAGAGAGAGAGCGTGTGTGTGTGTGTGTGTGAGAGAGAGAGAGTGTGTGTCTGTGTGTGTGTGTGTGAGAGAGAGAGAGAGAGTGAGAGGGAGAGAGGGAGGGAGAGGGAGAGAGAGAGAGAGAGTGTGTGTGTGTGTGTGTGTGTGAGAGGGAGAGAGGAGAGAGAGAGAGGGAGAGAGGGAGGGAGAGGGAGAGAGAGAGAGAGAGAGTGTGTGTGTGTGTGTGTGAGAGAGAGAGAGAGTGTGTGTCTGTGTGTGTGAGAGAGAGAGAGAGCGTGTGTGTCTGTGTGTGTGTGTGTGTGTGAGAGAGAGAGAGCGTGTGTGTCTGTGTGTGTGTGTGTGTGTGAGAGAGAGAGAGAGAGAGAGAGAGAGAGAGAGAGAGAGATTATATGAGAGGAGATATAAAAATATTTTCCCTACAATGAGATAACTGTAAAAATAGGCTATAACAATAACGATAACTTCCTGTTGTCTGCAGGAAGCAATTGTTTTGGAATGATTAAAAACATTTTAATGCTTTATTTGAACATTCCGTTTACAGTGTGAAACAACACAATTAGATCACAACAATAATTATAAAGGATAACAAAAATATAAAGAATAGTAAAGTAAACCCTTTGTGTTGCGGAATGATTCCATCACAACGTCACCGGAATCTGCTGTTGCCGTGGAGACAAGCTTCCAGACATCAGGACGACATCCAGTCAATGACATTATTAATTTTTACATTATTATATTTTTTTACAGTCTATGATATTTACACAATACAGCCCCACTAACACAGAACGTTTAGGGAACGTTAGTTTATGGTTCTCTAAAGGTTAGTTTTAACCAAACCAAAAACTAACGTTTAGGGAACGTTCCCTCAGGGTTATAACGTTCCCTGAACGTTAAGAAAACTTTCCATGGGAACCAAAACCAAAACAAAACCTTAAGGGAACGTTCCCGCAACCAAAAACTAACTTTCCCAGAACGTTCTGGGAACCATAAATTGTTAGGAGATGTATTAGTGTCAGCTTCACGGTAATACATCAAGAAAATAACAGAAGTTGCGAAATTAATCAATTATGAAAGCAGCTCTTCAGAAGACAACAGAGTCACATTATTATGTCAGAGCGGTCAGATCAATATTGCTGAATTTTAATTGTTTTTTAAAATCAGGAATGAACCGTAACAGAGACAATTTATATGAGACATGCCACTTCCTCAATCCTCAATCCAACTACATAGAGAAAACCCGTAACGGCAAATATGGCGGTTGTATACACATGTCCCGCCCCTCCCGCTGGAAAGCCAATCGTCTGCTTTTAACAGTCAAGCCAGGAAACCTTTAAGCCTATCGTCTGGTCCCACTGACGCATGCGCACGAGAACCCTTGCGCATGCGTAGTAAAGTATAACCTATGGGGAAAAGGCGTTTTAAACCCTATTTTGGGGCAAAGTCATCAAACTTTTTCAGCGATTTTTATTATATTTTACTGCTGTTTCTATACATGCAGTTTTTATGTCCCGGTAACCAGTGAAAGTGCAGTTCTGAAAGTGCAGTTCTGTGCAGTTCTGACAGCTCTTAGATAGGAGCCTGGTCTTGTTAGTAGGGGTGGTGATGGCGCAGTGGATAAGACACATGCCTGTGGTGTGAGAGACCCGGGTTCGAATCCACTGTGAGACACCAATGTGTCCCTGAGCAAGACACTTAACCCCTAGTTGCTCCAGAGGCGTGCGACCTCTGACATGTATAGCAATTGTAAGTCGCTTTGGATAAAAGCGTCAGATAAATGTAAATAAATATAAATGTAGTTCAAAATAGCTGCCCGGAGGCGTTGCCAAGATGGCGGCCGAGTGGCATGACTTGCCTAAAAGGACTTTGACCGTAATAATCCATGATAATAACTATACTGACACATTCCCAGGAAATGAAAGCATATTATAAAACGGTTAGTTCCAATCCTTGATTCTGATTGGTCAATAGCTGTGTTTTATCAAAGTCCTTTTAGGCAAGTCATGCCACTCGGCCGCCATCTTGGCAACGCCTCCGGGCAGCTATTTCGGACTAACAAGACCAGGCTCCTCTCTAAATGAACGGACAGAGTCAGAACTGCACTTCCACTGGTTACCGGGACATAAAAACTGCATGTATAGAAACAGCAGTAAAATATGATAAAAATCGCTGAAAAAGTTTGATGACTTTGCCCCAAAATAAGGTTTAAAACGCCTTTTTCCCCACAGGTTATACTTTACTACGCATCAGTGGAACCAGACGATAGGCTTAAATGTTTCCCGGCTGTACTGTTAAAAAGCAGACGATTGGCTTTCCAGAAGGAGGGGCGGGGCATGTGCATACAACCGTCATCTTTGCCGTTACGGGTTTTCCCTATATAGTTGTATTGAGGAGCAAGGAAGTGGCATGTCTCTGTATAAATAGTCTCTGGTTTTATTCACGATAATAAACACGGCTATGACCGCTTCACCCAACGGTTCTATGTATCACTACACAACACCCCTAGCAACCACCCTTAGCAACTTAAACACATGTTTGATCTCATTGATATTGTTCATTGAAGCTAGAGTAGAGTATTGTGAGAGATCGAGTCAGCGACTGTAACTGCATTTACAGTAGACATGGCATTATCCTTCAGGTCAGTCCTATATATTCATAATACAAACATCCGTTTGAATGTCCGCTGCGATATCTTGTCCTTTTAACAGTTAAGGGGTTTTCCGTTCCTATAGTCATCTGTCAGTTGCGTCTTTCTTCTCCGTGATCACAAGTTTGAGTCCTTTCAATATAAAAGTCTTCTCTACTGACTGACTCACTCATAAAGACAGTGTTTGCCGCCATCTATAGAGCTCGGGATTGTTTCGGCACGTCGCAATGCATTGTGGGAATCACGGTACGGAAGTAGATGTACTGTATACATAGTTCCCACATGACGTCACAACATACGGGCATTTGCCGACCCGGCGCCATTTCTGTGGGCATGTTTCGGGCAGAAAATTAGAAGAAGAAGCTGAAACGAGTTAATTTCGTGATAAAAAAGTGAAAATGGTCATCTCCTGCTGGGTCAATGGATGTTCAAATCGTGCCGGAGGTTCTGTTAAATTTGGATTTTACAGTATACCCGTCATTAGACTTCATGATGTGAGAAGACTAAACTTTTGTAAGAACAACGACGGCTGGCGAGGATAATAAACAAGTTAACACTGCAGTTTGAATTATGTCCTGTATGAAAATAATGACGAGGTATTAAAAACAACATTGTTTCCACTGTTCGATCGCGGCCGCGCCTCTCTTTCACTCACACACACACACACACACACACACACACACACGCACATTCCAATCTCAGATTATGTCCCTAAAGAACCCGCGTATAAAGTAGTTCTGCATTACATTAATTAATTTGCATGCTAGTTTTATTTATTTTTATGCCGTGTATATTCATGCACTGAACCTTGACGTCCGTACAGTTTCGGTTCAATACGAATACATGTACCATTCCAACGCTATTCTTCAGTGTACAAATACATGCATATTACAGAAAGCACCGATGACTGTTTTAAAGGGAACAGGAATTAAGTTGTGCAGGCTATGGCTTTTTAATAGACAGATAGTCAAGCATCATGCTACATACATTCGCTATGATGACTAACGTTACTTCACATTGATTGCACTTGAGCAAACGTCACCAACCCAACCCTCGACAAACTGATTGTACGCCTCCAGTGATTTCCGGGCTCGGAATTGCTCAAATGTGTAAAAAATACCAGATAATGGTAACGTAACGTTACACATGATAATACTGTATGAGGCAAAGCTGCATAATCAGAGCTCGTACGTGCTTCCTACGGATCCACACCATTTATGACTGAAATTTTCGCATTGTGCCTCTCTCTGTCTTGTGTTAATAGAGTCTCTTTATAATCTCTGCCACTTTGTCTCTTCATGATTTTCGTAACATTATAAACAGAAAGAAATATTCGAAATTTGCATGTAAAACTATATAAACAGAGCAGCTTATGCCCTCAAAGATGGCGTCTCCGGGGAGGTCACGTGACATTAATTGGCCTGTGGGAACTATGTATAGTAGGCAGTAGATAATTCAAATTCTAACGTTGGTCATTTAGGTTTAATTTAGGTTATTTTAAGGAAAATGGTTCAGTATTGCTGTGATGCAAACTGCTATAATCGGTCTCACGATCGACAGGGCAAACACCTCATAAATCATGTTAGTTTTCACCAGTTTCGGTCTTGTTTTGAACGGTGGGTTGTGTCTGAAGTGAATGTTCGCCAATATTATACCGGATTACAGAACTACCGAACGAAAATAGTGGATTATTGTACCTGTGATAGTTGTGTAATTACTCCTGAGATGTAACAACCCCGCATAGACAAGCTTTATAGCTCACAGAATCTGACAAGTGTGTGTGTGTGTGTCACCAGTTGACGACGCTGACTCGCGATCTTCATAGTGAATGCGCCGGAGAGAAATACACATTTCATACGGATTACATCGTTTTCTTTCGTTTTGAATGGTTATGTTTAAAAATAGAAATCGCAGGTCTGTGAGGCAAGAAGGCTATGCCAGAGAATGTCTGCTATGCTGAGTTTAGGTTCATTTATGAGACGAGCTGCAGTTCAGGCGCGTGCGCCTCCGTGTCGTCGTGATTGTCTAGCCTTATTATTTATTAAATCCAAGTAATTTGTTGATGGAACATTGATCAAAATTAAGATGCAATTAATACAAAACTAAATTCACTTTAAATAAAGGCTTTGTGCTTTCTTTTTGAGGTCTCTGTAAAAGTTTTAAATCAGTTTTAGTGCCGCTTTCAGGGAACTGAACATTGTTTTTTCCTCATAAACGCGAACACATAAAATTAATATTTTATGTTCTGTGGAGAGCCAACCCTTCTTCGTCCAGTGGGTATTACTTTAGATTTGTAAAGGTCCATAACTCTTGGTGCCAGACAGTGCTGGAGACCGGACGGACGCTATTAACTTACTCCAAACCGGCCTTTGCCATAGTTCGAATTACGGGGGGTATTGGGGGGGTCCGACCCCCCTAGATGAGACTTGGACCCTCCCAAAAGGGATGAAAATAATAGTTTGGGGGGTACTGAAAAAATTTAATAAGTAGTAATTGTGTAGGCTACACAAATTCATGTTCACTTTAGTTTTGTTATGATCAGATTCAGCGCGTTCTTCATCTTCAATCCGCTGCAGCGCCGAGCAGAGCGCACGTCAGAAACAGAGGACAGGGTGTGTGTGTGTGTGTGTGTTCATCTGAGCCTCATTGGTCTGTCACTGCTCGTCAATGTCAGAATATTTGAGATGACCAATCAAATCAAAGTAGGCGGGCTTTATGTTCAGACGCTGCTGAGCGCGAAATTTAGCAGAGCGACTCACTCGACGCTTTAGTTTACAGTCAAGTGCGAGATAATGTAAGTTGCTAAACTAAACATTTCATAATTGCCCGTCGAATGACAAAAAAATCAGGCAAAGTAATAAACTTTTGTCTAATATTGCCATTTTGAACTGAAAATAGGCCTATATGTAACGTGACTCATGTAATGTAGCCTATAGTTTACTGTCATTGTGAGGGGACAAGACACATTAACAACGCCGTTTTCATCATGTTAGGCACGAGATTAATAATGAATGTGTACATATTGAGAAATAATATAATACAATTTGTAGCCTTCAGTAAATTAAAAAAGCTCAGCTTTAGGAGGGGAAGAAACAGGGCAAGATGAGGAGACTGAGAGAAAAGAAAGCGTGATGGAGAGAGGAGGTATTGACAAATAATCTACTGCCCGCTGACATGGTTTTAAAGCTATTTCTTATCTTTTATGGCCTTCAAACGTCTTGAAATGCACATATCAGAGAAATAAACAATTTGAACCCCCAATTGGAGAGTGACGTCACCAGTCGCAAGCTGTACCCCCCGAAGCTCACGGTATAATTCGAACACTGGCCTTTGCGGTACCGCTAAAATGGCCGCCGTTACCCACAATGCACCGTTCCATAACGTCTACGCCCGAGCCCGAGTCAGGCACACCTGAACTAATCAGTTTGTCCAATAAGGGCAGACAGGAAACGAAGGACCTGCCTGAAGTTCAGGAAGTAGTGCAGCTGTGCATAGAGCCTATTGGCGAAATAATGTATGTAACTTCTGTTGCTGTTTACGGTCAGGGACAATTTTTTTTCCAGCGGAGGGAAAGCTTTTAGTGATTTTACTTAAAGTTACATAGATACATATTTTTCGGCTTTAATATTTTTTTTGTGTGTGGTAACCGTTTTATAAAAGCAATAAGGCTAGTGCTTTATCGTGAATAAGTCACGGCTGACCTTATTGCTTACATAAATATCAGACCTCAGATTTTTAATGGAAATAATCATAATTTCGATCAGCCGATTGTTGTTTGACTGTCACATGATCGACCATCAAACACATCTTCCTCAGCCAGAGCCAGCTCCTCAGGTTGACCTTTAACCCCATATGGTGTATTGATCACATGTGTGTAATCCGTCACTCCTCCTGCGTTTCTATATTGATTTCTCCATTGAGAAGCATTAAAGGCCATAGACACGTCATAATCTCCCCGAAAACACACATACGGTTGTCTGAAAGACTTTACTTAATCATACTCCTGGTTATATTGTTATTTTAGTGTGATTTACGTCCTAAATGTTACTAAAAGTTTCCCGGGTTTCTGACACTATAAGAGAGGAACTTTGATTCAGTTCAGGAAGAAAAACAGGCTCAAATGTGATGCTCAGCCGCTCAAAAGAGGAAACAGGATGTTTTCATTCGGATGTTATAAATGAGACGGACATTAGAGCGGATGTTAGAGAAGTTTGAACATCAGGTTTACAGGGAGTCTGGGAAAAGATGCATCACTTGTTTTTATACTAATGTTTTGAGAACATTATTAATGGAGTCCTATTATGCCCTATAACAAAGTCTTGATTTTGTTTTTGAGGTGTATTAGAATATGTTTTCATGCTTGATTGTTCAAAAACGCATTATTTTTCACATATTCTACATTATCACAACTCCTCTCCCCAGATTGGTTGAACACGTCGTTTTCGATGAAGCCCCTCCTTCCGAAATACGAACTGTGCTGTGATTGGTCAGTGTGTTGTGATTGGCTCCGTTCAGGAAATGTCACGAACCTTCATAACCGCGAGCTCTACTCAGATTTAAATATTAACGATGGCGTCCATTTCAAACCAATTCGAGCCGATTCAGACCCTGACAATGTTAACGAAGGATCTCAAGCACAGATTTCACAGGCCGTTTCTGAGTGGTATGTTTTTTTTTGTGTAATTTTCTTTTAGATACGATGTTATCCACCATTTAATAATTTTTCCGGAAAACTATACAAATAGTAATGAATCACAAAATCATAGATGATTTACTACATCAACACTGTAATGTTAGTTTGTTAGTTAGCATGCTAGCGGAGAGACAAAGCTTTACATCATAGAAACTACATAAAACTTATAATTGGAACTGTTAATAGAAAACACAACTACAAATAATATTACATACAAGTTGTGATCCTTAAACAATAGATTGTCCTGACAAAATGGGAACGTCTCCGTCTCTCTTCTGGAAGCTGTTCTCCGTAAAACGTGCAGACAAACGTTGAGGTTATAATGTTCAGGAACAGCGGTAAAAATACATGTTAACCTCTCTAAGTTCGCCAGCCGTAGGACAAACGTTTTCAACACGTAGGACAACACTCTTCCTCTTCTCTAAAGCAGTCCATCATGGCTGGTAAAGATGCCTGGTGACGTCACTAACCCTAACATTTACATGAACCCCGGGAACACGCAACAAAGGGGCGGGGTTTATGTAAATGTTAGGGTTAGTGACGTCACCAGGAAGAAGCTCATTGTAGTTCCCACCATCTGTTTGTTGTAGTCCTTAAAAAGTGATTTCTGTAAAAGAAAATATCTCTCTTTGCTTTGAACTTTGAGCATCTTTACTTTGCAGATGTTGTTTACGCTCGAACAGGAAGATCACACACTAACCTGTGCAGGTGCGTCAGGTCTCTGTCGGACAGGTGATGATGACGTGTGTCTCTCGGTGATTCACAGCGTCTCGTTTAGTAGACTCACACCAGCTGAACTCAATGCTGCTTTACACAGACACCAAACCTGGAATGACTCCAAAGCTCCCCTGTATTATACAGTATGTACAGTATGTGTCCATATGACAGATTTCAAAAACAAAGACAGTCTCAAAAACACGGTGTGAAATCGCTGGTGTTTCTGACGTCACAAACGACGTGTAACCAATCAGATCAACGTGTGATCGTCAACCAGTGGATCTCTGAGGGAGGGAGTGAGTGGAGGCGGGGCTCATTTGCATATTCATAGAACCACGCATACTAAATAAGGCAATAGTGTCGAGTTACATTTAAGATCTTTTAAGGCATGAAGAATTATTTTTCAAACAAAAAAACGTTTAAATGTAATTTTAGTGATCAAAGATGAGTTTTAATGGATAAAATGATTGACTACAGGAGGACTTTAAACCATATTTGCAAACATTACTGGAACGTTACATTTGAATGTTCTCTGAACGTTCGGAAATTTTTTTTAGATGAAAGTCCAATTGAAACATTTCAGAAAAAAAAAACATTCCATGAGATAATATATTTGTGCTAATGTTTTGAGAACATTATTAAAGACCAGATAACTTTGAAGAAAAGTGTCTGGAAGAACTTGCCAGAGCATTCCCTGTTATCTGGGTTTCACCGGAGAGATAACAAGAGAGATGAAATACAGATAAAACGAACAGATGCTCAGTGTGAAAAGAGGTTTAGAGTCTTAAACGAGAGACAGAGAGAGAGAGAAATCAGCATTATAGAGATGTGTCTGTTCCTGCCCAGCCGAGCAGAACGTGTCCGGGTCACTTACGCAACACGCCGCAGAGAACAGGCTTTATCCAGGACTACTGCCAGCGTGTCTCTTCAGGACCCCAGAAACACACACGACATCTGTCACGATCAGCAGCAAACACACAGAACGGGCGATCCAGGTCATGTGGTGCAGACACGACATCTGTATTCAACATTACAATTACATAGCCTGTTATATTAACACTTTAGAGAATAAGATCGACGCTAGAATTTCGAATAAAAAAAATAATAATAAAGAGTTGCTGAAATGCTAATAATTAATGTAATTATTAATTAATAATTACAAAATAAAAACCACCAAAATAAAACACAATTTTTTTTTTTAAATTATCGTGTAAAATGTAAACAATAATAATATATATTTTTAAAAAACATCAAAGTTAAACACTTATGAAATATTTTATAATGCATTACAATAAATAAAATAATAAATAAATAAAAAAAAACAGCAAAACACATTAATTAATTTTATCAGGTAAAATGAATGGTATCACAGGAACTTATTTACACAGATCAACCAAAGCGATTAATGAAGAAGAGCTGAACAGAATGATAAATAAACAAACAAATAATTAACCCATCAAAAGAAAACACGTTTTAAAAAAGTAAAATATTTTAGCATGTAAAATAAAAATAAATAAATAAATAAATAACTCATCAAAATAAAATACTTATTAAAAAAGTATGCTTTTTATCATGTAAAATTAAAATAAATAAATCATTTTAAAATTAAACCCATAAAAATAAAACATTTTATAAAAAGTGAATATTTTATCATGTAAAATTAAAATAGGTTAATCATTTTAAAATAAAACCCATCAAAATAAAACACTTTATAAAAGGTAAAGATTTTAGCATGTACAATTTAAATGTATTTCTTTTTAAAAATAAAAACAATCAGAATAAAACACTTATTAAGAAAATACAACATTTTATCAGGTAAAATTTAAATAAATTAATCATTTTAAAATAAAGCCCAGAAAAACACTTTATAAAAAGTAAAAATTTTAGCATGTAAAATGAATTTTTTTTTAAATAAAAACAATCAAAATGAAACATATTGAAAAATAAATTTTATACCGTAAAATATAAATAAAAAAATTATTAAAAAATAAAATCATGATCTTTATCCCATCAGAACAGCTAATGGCCACAGAAACAGATGCATGATGGGAGAAGGGTGTCGAACAGCACAAGTTCTTCCTGTTATTTAGAGCAACACAGAGGATGACATCACTTCCTTCCTCCTCACATTGGCAGCTTCACTTCCGTCCGAAACGAGGAGCGCTTGCAGTCAGAGAGTCTGTTAACAGCATCTCGAGGACGCTTTCCCTGAAGTGGACAAACTAGTCTACACTGCTGAAAAAACAGATCAAACTTCTTATGGCACCGCATGTGGTTTCAGATGGTGCTGGTGCATGATGGGGCATGATGGTGCATGATGGGTATTGATTGGTCAATAATGGTCTTTTTTGCAGTGAGTTTCTCAAGAGAACAAAGGGAAAGTTGATGAATGGTCCTCCGGAGAGTTCTCAGGGATTGACTCATGGTTTCCTGATATCCCTCTCTGATTGGGCGGAACTGGGACACCTGATACTCTTCATCGGCTCTATCTTCCAGCAGCACTTACAGGACCCCCCCCCCCCCCATATAGATCTGCTTAAACACAACAGAGCATTCTTCAGTCGTCTTTATCCTCTGGCTACGACTGCGGGAATGCTGGGAAACAGAGACGACACACGCCGTGTGTTTGTGAAACTTGGTTTTTGCAACGGAATAACTAAATAAAAGAGGAACCTTTCATCTTACTATTTATGCCTTGCAAATCAGACTTTATTTTTGGAATTATGACAACAACAAAAAAAGGAACTGAGATATAAACTCACAACTACGGGCAAAAATGTCAGAATTGTCATATAAACAGATATAAAGTAAATTGTGAGGTTAAAACTCACAACTACGAGTAAAAAAGTCAGAGTTGCGCAATATAAAGTAAATTGTGAGGTTAAAACTCACAACTACGAGTAAAAAAGTCAGAGTTGTGCAAAATAAAGTCAATTGTGAGATAAAAACTCACAATTATGAGTAAAAAGTCAGAACTGCGAGATATAAAGTCAGAATTGCGAGATATAATGTCAGAATTGTGAAATATAAAGTCAGAATTGCGAGATTAATACTCACAACTATGAGTAAAAAAGTCAGAATTGTGAGATATAAAGTCAAAATTTGTGAAATTAACTCACAACTATGAGAAAAATGTCAAAGTCGAGTAAAAAAGTCAGAATTGCGAGATTTATACTCACAACTACAAGTAAAAAAGTCAGAATTGTGAGATATAAAGTCAGAATTGTGAGATATAAAGTCAGAATTGCGAGATTAAAACTCAAACTACAAGTAAAAAAGTCAGAGTTGTGAGATATAAAGTCAAAATTTGTGAAATTAACTCACAACTATGAGAAAAATGTCAAAGTCGAGTAAAAAAGTCAGAATTGCGAGATATAAAGTCAGAATTGCGAGATTAATATTCAAGCGCAAGTAAAAAAGTCAGTATTGCGAGATATTAAGTCAGAATTGCGAGATTAAAACACAACTACAAGTAAAAAAGCCAGAATTACGTGATAAACCTAACTACGAGTAACAAAAAGTCCGAACTGAAAGATAAACTCACAACTACGAGTAAAAAAGTCCAAATTGTGAGTAAAAAGATAAAAAAGATAAAAGTTGCAATACTTAAAAAAAATATTAATAATTTGGTGTTGTAGCTTCCATCAGTGTGTTGTTGTGTTGGACTGGAGGCAGAAGAAGACCCTCTTAAAGCACAGAAACAGGCCCTGGATCTGTAAATAACCATCCGGTGCACCAACACACTTCCTCTCCGAAGGCGTTCAGCATTCACCTCACCCTCTCAGGGTTTACGAGCTATCACAGTTGTAAAACATGACTAAAAGGGTTGTTTGTTTAAAGCCGCTCAGACGTCTCCGGCTTTCACAGCACCTGCAGAACATAAATCATGAAACCTCGCCCGTGTGTGGTTTGGGTTCGGGACTCACTGGGTTACATCTGGGTTCCTAAATGCATTTATATAAGTGGGATAAAAATGACTAAAATCAGCCTTGATATGTAGCTGTCAAGATATAAAGTGTAGACAATATGAGGTGTGCCAAATGAGTCTGGCCTGGGCACGGATAGGAGATAAGATCCATCGGACTTCCACTGCCAAGCTGCAGGAATGCACCAGGTGTGGAGATTTTAGATGGTGATATGAAAGATATTTAGGTAGGGTTACATTATTTCTGAATGTAATAAAAACATTGTGATATTGTTGCATTCTGAAATGTATCAGAATTAATCAGACAGACTCCAAAAAAATAGATAGAGAATAGATAAACTCACATATTCACACTGCGTCCAGGTTCTTAAAAGTTACTGAGTTTCTAAGAAGGTTCTAAAAAGGTTCTTAAAAGTAACAGTGTGTTTCTAAAAAGTAACCGAGTTTCTAAAAAGGTTCTAAAAAGTAATGAGTGTTTCTAAAAAAAGGTTCTAAAAAGTCACTGAGTTTCTAAGAAGGTTCTAAAAAGGTTCTTAAAAGTCACTGAGTTTCTAAGAAGGTTCTAAAAAGGTTCTAAAAAGGTTCTAAAAAGGTTCTAAAAAGTCACTGAGGTTCTAAAAAGGTTCTAAGAAGGTTCTAAAAAGTCACTGAGTGTTTCTAAAAAGGTTCTAAAAAGTAACTGAGTTTCTAAGAAGGTTCTAAAAAGGTTCTAAAAAGTCACTGAGTGTTTCTAAAAAGGTTCTAAAAAGGTTCTAAAAAGTCACTGAGTTTCTAAGAAGGTTCTAAAAAGTCACTGAGTTTCTAAGAAGGTTCTAAAAAGTAACTGAGTTTCTAAGAAGGTTCTAAAAAGGTTCTAAAAAGTCACTGAGTTTCTAAGAAGGTTCTAAAAAGGTTCTAAAAAGTCACTGAGGTTCTAAAAAGGTTCTAAGAAGGTTCTAAAAAGTCACTGAGTGTTTCTAAAAAGGTTCTAAAAAGTAACTGAGTTTCTAAGAAGGTTCTAAAAAGGTTCTAAAAAGTCACTGAGTGTTTCTAAAAAGGTTCTAAAAAGGTTCTAAAAAGTCACTGAGTTTCTAAGAAGGTTCTAAAAAGTAACTGAGTTTCTAAGAAGGTTCTAAAAAGGTTCTAAAAAGTAACTGAGTTTCTAAGAAGGTTCTAAAAAGGTTCTAAAAAGTCACTGAGTTTCTAAGAAGGTTCTAAAAAGTCACTGAGTTTCTAAGAAGGTTCTAAAAAGTAACTGAGTTTCTAAGAAGGTTCTAAAAAGGTTCTAAAAAGTAACTGAGTTTCTAAGAAGGTTCTAAAAAGGTTCTAAAAAGTCACTGAGTTTCTAAGAAGGTTCTAAAAAGTCACTGAGTTTCTAAGAAGGTTCTAAAAAGGTTCTAAAAAGTCACTGAGTGTTTCTAAAAAGGTTCTAAAAAGGTTCTAAAAAGTCACTGAGTTTCTAAGAAGGTTCTAAAAAGTCACTGAGTTTCTAAGAAGGTTCTAAAAAGTAACTGAGTTTCTAAGAAGGTTCTAAAAAGGTTCTAAAAAGTAACTGAGTTTCTAAGAAGGTTCTAAAAAGGTTCTAAAAAGTCACTGAGTTTCTAAGAAGGTTCTAAAAAGTCACTGAGTTTCTAAGAAGGTTCTAAAAAGTAACTGAGTTTCTAAGAAGGTTCTAAAAAGGTTCTAAAAAGTAACTGAGTTTCTAAGAAGGTTCTAAAAAGGTTCTAAAAAGTCACTGAGTTTCTAAGAAGGTTCTAAAAAGTCACTGAGTTTCTAAGAAGGTTCTAAAAAGGTTCTAAAAAGTCACTGAGTGTTTCTAAGAAGGTTCTAAAAAGTCACTGAGTTTCTAAGAAGGTTCTAAAAAGGTTCTAAAAAGTAACTGAGTTTCTAAGAAGGTTCTAAAAAGGTTCTAAAAAGTCACTGAGTTTCTAAGAAGGTTCTAAAAAGTCACTGAGTTTCTAAGAAGGTTCTAAAAAGGTTCTAAAAAGTCACTGAGTGTTTCTAAAAAGGTTCTAAAAAGGTTCTAAAAAGTCACTGAGTTTCTAAGAAGGTTCTAAAAAGTCACTGAGTTTCTAAGAAGGTTCTAAAAAGTAACTGAGTTTCTAAGAAGGTTCTAAAAAGGTTCTAAAAAGTAACTGAGTTTCTAAGAAGGTTCTAAAAAGGTTCTAAAAAGTCACTGAGTTTCTAAGAAGGTTCTAAAAAGTCACTGAGTTTCTAAGAAGGTTCTAAAAAGTAACTGAGTTTCTAAGAAGGTTCTAAAAAGGTTCTAAAAAGTAACTGAGTTTCTAAGAAGGTTCTAAAAAGGTTCTAAAAAGTCACTGAGTTTCTAAGAAGGTTCTAAAAAGTCACTGAGTTTCTAAGAAGGTTCTAAAAAGGTTCTAAAAAGTCACTGAGTGTTTCTAAGAAGGTTCTAAAAAGTCACTGAGTTTCTAAGAAGGTTCTAAAAAGGTTCTAAAAAGTCATTGAGGGTTTCTAAAAAGGTTCTAAAAAGTCACTGAGTGTTTCTAAAAAGGTTCTAAAAAGTAACTGAGTTTCTAAGAACGTTCTAAAAAGGTTCTAAAAAGTCACTGAGTGTTTCTAAAAAGGTTCTAAAAAGTAACTGAGTTTCTAAAAAGGTTCTAAAAAGTAACTGGCAGTTTCTAAAAAGTAGCTGTGTGTTTCTAAAGACGCTCTATCCACTGCCTCTGCTGCTGGACGCCTGTCTGCGCTTTACAGAATAAGGGCTGAATAGATAAACTCACATATTCACACTCTCAACACTGGTCTCTGGCACACTGAGCTAATGACCGCGCTGGAAAAGGAAGAAAGCAGGAACAGAGCCGGAAATTGGACATGCAACATTGAAAGGAAAGAATGGGAGCGAGAAGGGAAGAATGTGTTTGGACCTCCTGTCTTTGTTGCCCAAAGCTGAAGGTTTCAAAGGAACTCGGTCACATTTAGACCCAAAACCCTCCTCTGAGCCCGACAGTAACGCCTCTGATCCAACCATCCATTCAGCAGGAATTCCTAAATGAAAATGCTCCGGTTGGGGCCTTTAGTTCATGAAAGCATTCAGACACAGACGGCACTGTGTCTTTTTTTTCCCTGCTGCTTCCGGTACACACAAATAGACCAAATCATGAATCATGATGATATGTAAAAAAAGAAGTAATGAGTGTTTCTAAAAAGGTTCTAAAAAGTAATGAGTGTTTTTTTCAAAAAGGTTCTAAAAAGTCACTGAGTGTTTCTAAAAAGGTTCTAAAAAGTCACTGAGTGTTTCTAAAAAGGTTCTAAAAAGGTTCTAAAGAGTAGCTGCGTGTTTCTAAAAAGGTTCTAAAAGGTAATGAGTGTTTCTAAAAAGGTTCTAAAAAGGTTCTAAAGAGTAGCTGCATGTTTCTAAAAAGGTTCTAAAAGGTAATGAGTGTTTCTAAAAAGGTTCTAAAGAGTAGCTGCATGTTTCTAAAAAGGTTCTAAAAGGTAATGAGTGTTTCTAAAAAGGTTCTAAAAAGTTTCTAAAAAGTCACTGAGTGCTTTTTAAAAAGGTTCTAAAAAGGTTCTAAAAAGTAATGAGTGTTTTTAAAAAGGTTCTAAAAAGGTTCTAAAAAGTAATGAGTGTTTTAAAAAGGTTCTAAGAAGTAATGCGTGTTTTAAAAAGGTTCTAAGAAGTAATGAGTGTTTTAAAAAGGTTCTAAAAAGTAATGAGTGTTTTTAAAAAGGTTCTAAGTAATGAGTGTTTTTAAAAGGTTCTAAAAAGGTTCTAAAAAGTAATGAGTGTTTTTAAAAAGGTTCTAAAAAGTAATGAGTGTTTTAAAAAGGTTCTAAGAAGTAATGAGTGTTTTAAAAAAGGTTCTAAAAAGGTTCTAAAAAGTAATGAGTGTTTTTAAAAAGGTTCTAAAAAGTAATGAGTGTTTTAAAAAGGTTCTAAGAAGTAATGAGTGCTTTTTAAAAAGGTTATAAAAAGGTTCTAAAAAGTAATGAGTGTTTTTAAAAAGGTTCTAAAAAGTAATGAGTGTTTTAAAAAGGTTCTAAGAAGTAATGAGTGCTTTTAAAAAAGGTTCTAAAAAGGTTCTAAAAAGTAATGAGTGTTTTTAAAAAGGTTCTAAAAAGGTTCTAAAAAGTAATGAGTGTTTTTAAAAAGGTTCTAAAAAGGTTCTAAGAAGTAATGAGTGTTTTTAAAAGGTTCTAAGAAGTAATGAGTGTTTTTAAAAGGTTCTAAGAAGTAATGAGTGTTTTTAAAAAAGTTCTAAAAAGTAATGAGTGTTTCTAAAAAGGTTGTAAGAAGTAATGAGTGTTTTTAAAAGGTTCCAAGAAGTAATGAGTGTTTTTAAAAGGTTCTAAGAAGTAATGAGTGTTTTTAAAATGTTCTAAGAAGTAATGAGTGTTTTTAAAATGTTCTAAGTAATGAGTGTTTTAAAAAGGTTCTAAGAAGTAATGAGTGTTTTTAAAATGTTCTAAGAAGTAATGAGTGTTTCTAAAAAGGTTCTAAGTAATGAGTGTTTCTAAAAAGGTTCTAAAAAGTCACTGAGTGTTTCTAAAAAAGTTCTAAAAAGTAATGAGTGTTTCTAAAAAGGTATAAGAAGTAATGCGTGTTTTTAAAAAGGTTCTAAGAAGTAATGAGTGTTTCTAAAAAGGTATAAGAAGTAAAGAGTGTTTCTAAAAAGGTTCTAAGAAGTAATGAGTGTTTCTAAAAAGGTATAAGAAGTAAAGAGTGTTTCTAAAAAGGTTATAAGAAGTAATGAGTGTTTCTAAAAAGGTTCTAAGAAGTAATGAGTGTTTCTAAAAAGGTATAAGAAGTAAAGAGTGTTTCTAAAAAGGTTCTAAGAAGTCACTGTGTAAACCTAGTTTTTGTTGAACGTCCTTCTCTAAATCTAACAATGCCACCCTGGACACCACAGAACAGCCTAGCAACCACATGAAAATGCTGACAATATTACTTAAGATTTAAATGCAAAAATGACCCATTAATACACGCTTTTTTTAATATTAAAAAGCATTTTCAGATGCATCCTTGTCATTTGCATGAAAACCCTGAGTAATAGTGTGCACATGTGTGTGTTTTTCTAGAAACGCTCACTGGCATGTCTACTGCTCCTCCCCCGGGTTATTACTCTCTCTAGGCTAAAGGTCACGGTGCCAGTGTGACCTCCTTCAGATCCGCGCTGTGACCTCTGACCTCAGAGCGCAGTGTGTTCACTGGACTTTAACAGATGATCCGCGGTCAGATCACATGACGCTGTTACCAGTGTTGAGGAATGTGACTCTTAAAAGCAACACATTACACTGTGTTTCTAAAAAGGTTCTGAAAAGTAATGAGTGTTTTAAAAAAAGTTCTAAGAAGTAACTGTGCATTTCTAACAAGGTTCTAAAACGTAATGAGTGTTTCTGAAAAAGGTTCAGTTCAAAAAAGTAATGAAAAGGTTCTAAAAGGTAACTGAGTTTCTAAAAAGGTTCTAAAAAATTGCAGTTTGTTTCTAAAAAGATACTAAAAAGTAACAGTGTTTTGCTTCCGTTAAAACAAGTAATGGTTGTTCTAAAATGTAACAGGTTCTAAAAAGTTTCCAAAAAGTAACAGCGTGTTAATACGGTTCTATGGTTAATATGGATCTAAAAAGTAATGTTTCTTAAAAGGTTCTAAACATTAACCAAGCTTATAAAAACATTCTAAAAAGTAACCGCATGTTTAAAGAAGTTATTCCTTTCTAAAAACGAATTACATTATGTTTGTTTTTTTGGAAAGTAATGTTACATTCATTTGCATGTGTATGTAGAATGCATAAATAGAAATGATATTCACCTGAGGGGACAATCTGAATTGAAATTACTGAAATCAAATTTTTTATTTATCTAAAATTTGGAGATAATAATAATAATAAGGCTTTGATTTTAAATTCAGTGCTATAGTTTACAGTCTCTCACCTCACGAGTATATACTCACATGAAGTGATACACAGCAAACCTCATAGTTGATCTCCCAAAATACTCAATTCCTCATCAGTCAGGGGTCATTTGGCCTGAACCTCAACAGAACACACACACACACACACACACACACACTGACTGACACACACACACACACACACACACACACACACACACACACACACACACACACACACACACGAACACACACACACTGACTGACACACACACACTGACTGACACACACACACACACACACACACACACACACACACACACTGCTATGTAGGCCAGGTTAAAGTGTCACGGTTTTGTGTTGTCATGACGGCCGGTCGATCTTAATTAAATTCCTGAATAATTAAATTATAGTGTATTTACTTTGCTGAATATGGGTTAGTCTCTGGAAAGACTCATAAATGGAGTTTAGCATGTATTCATCATTCTTATGTGCATTCTTGCTGTGGGAACTTCAACACTGTTCGGAATTTAAATGTTTAAAAAAAACAATGAAGCTTTCAGAACAAGTAGAGAATTATTCAATGCTCTTGAATTTAAAACGCGTGTGATTGGCTGTTTGGACTCACTCTAAAAAAAAAAGGTTCTTCAGGGGTTCTCTGGGGTGGTTAAGGTGCTTTATGGCACCTATTATGGTTCTACATAGCACCATTTGACAATGATAAGTGCTATATGGCACTTAAAGTGGTTCCCCTATGATCACAAGCCAATGAACCACTTTTAGTGCTATTTAGCACCATTTTTGTTTAGAGTGCTAGGTCACATGATCAATGCAGAAATAAACAGCCAATGCACATCTCATCTTCTCCCTAAATTACTCAGTTAGGCTAATTATGATTCAGCAGTTCAGTATCAAATAAAACTTTATGAATTCAGTACAGATTGTCATGAATCACTGATCCAGATTTCTGTTCTAAACTTTATAATACAGACAGTTATCATATCACTTCTGAACTGAAAAACATGAGCTATCATTAAATCATACAAAGAATCACAATGATTCAATAGTCAAATTATTTAAAGTCTGCATGAGACAGTTGTGCTAGTCTTTTTTCCCTATATTGTGATGTATATAAACAACTGTAGGGGCGGGTTTGCTTTTGTCTGAGGGGAATTGATTGTAATTGGACGGTTGTGATTTGATAACATGTGAGTGACAGGTTGCCCCGCCCGCCCTCGCGCCAGTAAACACACTCTTAGACCGTATTCACTCATCATCTCTACTCTAACTAACCTCAATTCTTAGAATTCTTCTTGTTTTTCTGGTTAATTACCCCAGTGATGTAGTGGTGCCTGGAGAAGTGGGTATACTCTTAATTTATGCCCCCAAATTTTTTTTAAGCGTCCCAGCAAAGGAGGAACGCTCTGTGTTATAAACAGTGACATGTAAAACTAGTCTTGCATATTAGTATTGAATATGCAACACTATATAATATAGAATATAATTAATAGAATGGAACATAGAATTACTAGTATTCTTGCATATCAAGGCCGTACAGGGTTTTATAAATACAGAGTTCCAATAAATTAGAAAAAATCTATTTTCCTGGTCTCGACATGAGCATTTTAAGGTGTTTTGAAGGCCAAAAAAATGGACAACAGAAGCTTTAAAAGCATGTCGGTGGACAGTATAGCATGAAGTATTTGATCGGTTTAAATGTCGCAATGAATGATCCACTCCACAAAATGGAAATGCAGAATGTTTATGCTTATTGTTGCAAGTTGGGCAAACATAGACAAGCGGAGTGATACAACACATTCGAGTTAACGTTATACAAATATATTTATACAATAATAATGGCATAGTGTGCTTGTGTTGTTAAATTGAGCTTATAATTTCCACTGTCTTTGATCAAATTGATTATTTCTATCGGTCATTTAAAACTTCTATAAAAAAAAACAGCTGTTTATTTTAGCTACTTGCATCTTATCCTGCACTGTATGATCGTTAACTGAAGTGAAGCGTCGCGTTGGGATTCGCGCTCGGCTCGCGCTTCTGTGAACAAAAATCCGAGCGGGTGTTTGAGCGCTGAAGCAGCTCCGATGAGAAGGTCAGTTATCGTCGCGATGAGCGAATCATTGCAGCACAAAATTAGAGTTAATATTAGGGAATTATTTCACAACTTTCTTTAAATACGACCCTGACTGGGTGTTTTTTATTCACATGAGTTTAGATTAGCTACTAAATGATGTGCATCAGAGGGGATTTAGAAGTGGGTATACGCACTGCCAACTGAAAAAGAAGTGGGTATACGCCGTATACCTGCGTATACCCTGCACTACACCACTGAATTACCCAAAATAACCGGCTCAGTTTTTCTGATGTGACTCACTGTCAGAAATCTTCCTCATATTTCACTGTTTCACGACAGGTTTCGACCATAATCTCAAGTCCGAGGCCTTGAACACTTTGTCTACTATATAAACCTTTTTCAAAAGTATCACAAAACGTAATCAGACATAGAATGCTTTAGTAGTTTACATTTCACATACCGTTCACTCCTTGGCGCGCTTTTAGAATCCCGCTCTTTTTCTGTCTCCATGGCGATGCGCTTGACAATGGCGCCACCTTGTGGAATATCGCGAGAACTGTCCCTCGAGATCCTTCTGCTATGCCTCGTTTGTACAGCAGGAGTCGCTGTTGAGAAAAACTGAAAATGCAGCATCTCTGGCATCATCATTAGTTTACAGATGAGGAAAAGAGTCACTACAAGAAGCCTTTCCAAAAAGACCCAAATTAGATCATAATACCATACCATCATCCCAGCTAACATATAGTCATATCTAAGACGTTATGGGAACAGTGGTTTTAAAATAAATAAATAAATGCTTTATTTCAACATTCAGTTTACAGTGTGCAACAACAAAATTAGAACAACAAAAATATAAAAAATAGTAAAAGAAAACACTTCACCAACACCATAGCACAATACAAAAACAGAAGTAGCCTAGACAATAAAATAAACGAGCATGGAAAAGAAAGAAAGAAAGAAAGAAAGAAAGAAAGAAAGAAAGAAAGAAAGAAAGAAAGAGGGCATTACTTAATGAAAAGAAATACATTAATTAAGGTAAAAAGTTTGTAGGTCGTGGTCAAGTGTTTTTCTGAGTGCTTTTGGGTTAAGAGAAGATTGTAATCAAGTAATGTTTTATCTCGTGTAAGAATACATAAAAATAAAAATAAAATTGGTTTACAATTTGAACAAAAAAAAAGGAATTAGATTCATTATAAAGCAAGCATTTTAATAACAGTTTTGGGATTCATTGATAAATTGAGCAAGATATCTTTCCAAAGTTGCAGAGTATAACTGCACGACCACAACAAACGAAGAGGAGTGTCAGTGTCAGTGTCCGAGGAGTGTCTGTCAGTGTCAAACAGTGGTTTTAAATGCGAGATCAATGGTTGTGGTGTGTTACGCAACGATGTGTGCGCGCTCGCGCGCTCGCGTGTGTTTCTCAGCATCCGCGACTGTAATGGCGGCGGATCCGGTTACAACTGAGATCAAAGAGTATAGAAGAATATAAATTATATGCTAAGATCATCTGACCGATTCCGTGAGTCCGATCATTCTCTGGGAACTACAGATCCAGTGCACGAGCACGAGGCTGAAGGCGGATTAAAGCGCGTGCACGAGGAGGATCTGAAGTCATGGATGTGTTCGCGTTTCTCAATCTAAATGAACTCGCTCTCGCTCTGTCAAATCTGTCCATGTTCCCATACTTTGACATGGCGCATTATATCATATCAGTGATGAGTCTGAGAGAGCAGCCAGGTAAGAGAACTCACACCGAATCACCTTTAATGCATCAAATACACAGCGAACTTCTCCTGTCACAAGTTTATTTCGTTGCATTTCTGATCATGTCACAAGTTTTCATGAAATTAAAAGTTGCATTGCTATCTAATTGCATTGTATTTAATCAACATAGCAGTGATAATGTTCCAAGATCGGATGTTTATTGTGTTTTATGAACGTTCGTCACGCATTTGCTTCAGTTTACTTCGGCAGGTGAGGCAGGCAAACGCGCACGCGCACACGTGTACATGCGCGTGCACGACACTGTTTACCAGTGGCTTCACAACAGTCCAGGTTGCATTGGTACAGAATGAGGGTTCAGTTCTCACATGTGTATGATTTGATGACTGGATGCATCTATAGCAGCTCAGTGTGTTTAAAAGCGCATGCATAATGAATGATTATAATGAGTTGAAAAGCAGAAGCTACATGTTCAAAAGGGAAGTAGAGATATGCACTTACTCATTAACTCACTGTCAATATTATCTAGTCTCTCTCTCTGTGTGCTTTTCTCCAAGACAAATGCAAATTGCAGGGGTTAGACAGATTAACCATGCAGGGCGGAGGCACAAAACCAGTTTGGTGGAGCGTTTTGCATTAACCGAACCATATAAACATGGCCTTTGCTCTTCTGCACTGTCAGAGCTGGGTTTGTCTTCACATCCCACCACACTTACACAAACGAAGGTCTCAAAGTCCCCTGTAGTCAATAATCTTATCACCACAATGGCACATTTAAGTGTTTTTCCTTAAAAACAATTTTTCATGCCTTAAAATATCTTGACTGTAACTCGACACCCTTGCCTCATTTAGTATGTGTGGTTCTATGAATATGCAAATGAGCCCCGCCTCCACTCACTCAGAGATCCACTGGTTGACGATCACGCGTTGATCTGATTGGTCAAGGTCGTTTGTGACGTCAGAAACACCAGCGATTCGTGTTTTTGAGACTGTCTTTGGTTCACTGCAGTTTTAAGGAGGAAATACTGAGCAATGCTGTCGACTTATGAACTTACACATGCTTTCGTGTTAAAGCATATTAAAAACACCACATAGACACATAAACAACATTAAAAGCTGGACTTTCACCACAGGGAACATTCCATTGTATCATTTTTCAAACATTCCTGGAACGTTACATTTGAATGTTCTCTGAACATTCCGAAACAAGTAACATTTAAAAAGCGTTAGAGGAACGTCCCACTGAAACGTTCAGTATAATGATGTTTCCGTGAACGCTCGAGAACAGGGTTCGTATAAGTGCTTCAAGTGCTTCATTTGACTTTTTGACATTTAAGTCCTGGAAAACTGACATTTGACATGTGCTTAAATTATTGAAAGACAATTTATGTGAAATTAAATTTTTTATTTTATTGATAAAACAATCTTTTTAGACAAAATTAAAGCTGCAGCCCGTCTGATGTAGATATAGAGGCATTTCTCATGGCTATGAGTGTGATATTGCTCATATAAATATCCATGTATATGATACAGAAGTCAATCATATATTCATGAGAGAAAAAATCAGTTTGAAAGTGATATCTCTGTGATAGTGTCCTTTCAGTGGTTAAAGTTACCGCAGTCACTGCATGCGCTGCACTTGTACCATTTTGTTTTATTAGTTTATTTACCTTTTTTAGAATTTACAATATAATAAAGAAGGATATTGTTTGTTAAATGAGATCTCTGTAGTCCTTGAAAAAAACGAAATAGTAGTGCTTATAGTCCTTGAAAGTCCTGGAATTTGATTTGACGGTGTCTCTCCGAACCCTGTGAGAACATTATTAAACACCACCAGATAACTGTGAGGTAAATCTGAAGGAGTGTGTGTACGTCACTGAAGTGTGTGTGTTCTGAAGGGTTATTCTCTATTGTGTCGAGCAGCTGCTCTGGATCACGGCTATTCTGAGTCTCGGTGTCTCGTTTCTCCGACTCTATTGTCCCTGAAATATGTCCTCATGTTCACCTCCAGCGGGAACACACACACACACACACACACACACACACACACACACACACACACACAGACACACACTTAAAGGGGTCATCGGATGCAAAATTCACTTTTATATAGTGTTTGCATATAAATGTGTGTTTGCAGTGTGTGGACACAACCACCGACACTGAAAAAAAAAATTTTAATCATCAAAAAGTCTGAACACTCAATCAAGCGTTTGGATTTTCTGAGCACTATGATGTCATAATCCTCATGCTCCGCCCACGGCCGCTGACGGACTGTCCCGTATTAGCATATTTCCCGTATTAGCATATTTCAGCAGTTGCTCATTATCGTTTAAAGAGACATGCACTGAAACGGGTCGCTGTGAGCAGAGCTGTTCTTGAGGAGGTAATAGTGTGTTGTTTTACACAAACATTGAGGAATTTTAACCAAAGTATGTTACAAACTTTACATGAAGACCCTAAAGCATCACAGCATGTGGAAAATGGGCATCGATGCCCCTTTTAACGTAAAAAATTAGAGAACCCGTTGCCATAAAATTAAGTAAATTAACTTCATGCTTAAAAATAAGTAATGTGGAATTGTCAAGTTCGCATAACTGAATTTTTTTAATTAAGCATTACGTTTATTTACTTAGTAATTTTAAGGCAACGGGTTTACACATTTTTTTTAAGCTAAGTCAGCTGATCACTTTTGTCACGACCGGCTCAAAGCCGTGGCAAATGAAATGGAGGACACAGTGATTGGGTTGCAAAAAATAAACATTTATTAACATAAATGTTAAAACATAAAAAATAAGAAAACATGGTCATCTGTAATGTTTGTCAGGTGCATGGATGTACAAGTATCAGTAACAGAAAACAAACATCTAAACCAAATAACAAAAGTCGAGCCCAAACCAAACACAAAATAACCCAGAGAACAGACCCCCCTCTACACTAGCCAGCCTAACTTTTATAGAGGGATCAACAGGTGGACATCGTTCCCTTGATGAGTCTTCTAGCCACACCCACTAGCCCGCCATAGCAAGATGAGTAGAGACTCGTCACACTTTTTACAGTGAATGATTCAGACATTGTGCCTTTATCCAGTGCAGCTTCAGTCAGTCTCCTTATCTATACAGCGCTTTAACAAGACCGAGCGTTTCAGCAGCTTTACAGAGAGAACAGGACATTACAGGAACAGATTCTTTGGCTTTACAGCAGATCTAGAATACAGTTATTGTCCAGATAAAGTTAGTTTTGATTGATTTGGTAACACTTTATTTTACAGTGTCCTTGTTACATATGTTACATGTACTTATCGTAGTAATAACAGTAAGTTATGCATAATTACATGCAACTAACCCTAACCCTATAGAAAGTACATGTAGTATATATAATTACACTGTAAAAATGACACCTTCAAATAAAGTGTAACCATTGATTCACTTCCATTGCAAAGATCATTAGTTATTAACTTATGGATTCACAAACTCCAGAAGTGTGAACCTGTGAAACGCTGACGCACATGCGTGTTACGTGTTTAGTCTATAGGTGTGCGCATATGAATATTCAGTAAGTTTTCCCAGAGGCAAAATAGAATTTTAAGTGTGAATCTGCTAAAAATGTTTTTTTTTGTTAACATTTATAAGTTGCAAAGCTGAAAATTCTTCACTTTCTAGTGTTGTTTTCATCCCAGTGGATGAACGGATTGTGGATCACTGGACTGTGGTTCATAAGCCACTTTAAATCCATGAAGAATGTGTTCGGTTCTGTTCTCCCTGCGTGTCACTTCCTGTTGGCAGACTCCTGCGTGTCACTTCCTGTTGGCAGACTCCTGCATGTTTAACGACAAGAATCTTTTCTTTACAGTCAAACCAAAAACTATTCAGACACCAGATATCATTTTTTATATTGTTTTACTGGTGTGTGCAGGACACTATTCATTTATGTAAGTGAGGAGAGCAAAATAATAAACTCTGACATATTATACCCAAATGTTCTTCATACAGTGACTAACAGTAACATTTTGGGGCCAAAGATTATTCAGACACTTTGAGCTGATCATGTTTTGCTTCTGTGTTTTTCTTTAATAACTAATGCTCTTTCAATTATGGTCTAATTGTGTAGTTAAATTGAACAGCTGCAGATATTCAACATGATTCATGTGTGAGAGTCTAACAGAAGGACGGACAAAACCAGTCAAATATACACTGATTTCATAACTCTTCGAATTTCGAGTTCTGTAATATTTTATTACCATTTAATAAACTATAGCGAATAAACTGATAATGTGAGAAATGATGAAGGAGTCTGAATATATTTTGATTTGACTGTATATCATCACAAAACATCGTCTCTGGCAGTAAATGGCATATTAAAATGTGCTTTGATATATCAAAGTTCTGAATGATTACTTTATTTACATACCATTATATTTATATATTCGGTATAATAACAAAAAACATTCTGATATACCATGACTCTACCGTCTGGTGCTCTTCGTGTGTCGGTCAGAATTGACCGAAATAATATTTTTTAAATTTTTCAATGAAATGAATGTACAATATTTTAGTTGTACTTTTTAGGGGATTTTATGGTACTTAATTATATTTACGTCGTATTTATAATCCATTTATTCACGTTTTGAACATAGACCTGAAAATTTAAAGCTACACTGTGTAATCTTTTAAGTTGATTCTTAGCAAAAAACACTTTGTTCTTTCAAAATGATATGTGCTCATTAATGTGTAATTACTTCCACCAACTAATCTAGTATTCTCGTAAGCGTAGAATCTGCCGTTCAGAATACACACGAGCGAGCCACTCGAATAGCGAGCGGCCCATGTTTTTTTATATTAAAACGTGATTTTTTAAATATTAAATATATATTTTCAAAAACATGTTCTACTCTGAAACATAAATGTAAACGAGTTGTGTTCATACTGTGAGTGATCTGTCAGTGATGATCTGATGTTGTGCGGTTGCAGTTCCAAACGCTTCCACTAGAGGAAACTCTTCATTTACAATGCGCTCGTTTCTGACGCGAGGAACACAAGTGGGACTATTGTTTTCAGGAGCATTTAACCTGTTCACATCACGACCATGATTAGTGTGTGTTCACACAGCAAGTGCCAAAACCTTTACCAAGTTTCGTACCATTCTGATGAAGAAATTTTAAAAAACAAAAACAAATGTGCAAATTTTCGGTTAAGAATGACGAAGAGCACGAGAGGGTTAACAGTGACATTCATCTCAATCATCATTATATCAAATATTTTAAATCATTATTTTATCAGAATGCCGAAAGAGTTTTTTCACTGAACTAGATTAAAAATACATAAAAATATGCGAGATGACGACATGACGCCACTCACTGGATCATGTGACAAACGTGATGACAAGTTTGAAACATTTATTGTTGTATTTTGGATCGTGTGATCGTTAGAAACACAGAAACACTGTAGCATCAGCATAGCAACGACTCACAACACGTCAGCAACCACTGGCACACACACTCAGACACACTCAGACACACTGACACACACTCAGACACACTGACACACAGACTCAGACACACTGACACACACACTCAGACACACTGGCACACACACTCAGACACACACTCAGACACACTGACACACACTCAGACACACTGACACACACTCAGACACACTGACACACACTCAGACACACTCAGACACACTGACACACACTCAGACACACTGACACACACTCAGACACACTGACACACACTCAGACACACTCAGACACACTGACACACACTCAGACACACTGACACACAGACTCAGACACACTCAGACACACACTCAGACACACTCAGACACACTGACACACAGACTCAGACACACTGACACACAGACTCAGACACACTGGCACACACACTCAGACACACACACTCAGACACACACTCTGACACACACTCAGACACACTGACACACACTCAGACACACTCAGACACACTGACACACACTCAGACACACTGACACACAGACTCAGACACACTGACACACACACTCAGACACACTGGCACACACACTCAGACACACACTCAGACACACTGACACACACTCAGACACACTGACACACACTCAGACACACTGACACACACTCAGACACACTCAGACACACTGACACACACTCAGACACACTGACACACACTCAGACACACTCAGACACACTGACACACACTCAGACACACTCAGACACACTGACACACACTCAGACACACTGACACACAGACTCAGACACACTCAGACACACACTCAGACACACTCAGACACACTGACACACAGACTCAGACACACTGACACACAGACTCAGACACACTGGCACACACACTCAGACACACACACTCAGACACACACTCTGACACACACTCAGACACACTGACACACACTCAGACACACTCAGACACACTGACACACACTCAGACACACTGACACACACTCAGACACACTGACACACACACTCAGACACACTGGCACACACACTCAGACACACTGGCACACACACTCAGACACACACTCAGACACACTGACACACACTCAGACACACTGGCACACACACTCAGACACACACTCAGACACACTGACACACACTCAGACACACTGACACACACTCAGACACACTCAGACACACTGACACACACTGACACACACTCAGACACACTCAGACACACTGACACACACTCAGACACACTGACACACACTCAGACACACTGACACACACTCAGACACACTGACACACACTTAGACACACTGACACACACTCAGACACACTGACACACTCAGACACACTGACACACACTCAGACACACTGACACACACTCAGACACACTGACACACACACTCAGACACACTGACACACTCAGACACACTGACACACACTCAGACACACTGACACACACTCAGACACACTGACACACACACTCAGACACACTGACACACACTCAGACACACTGACACACTCAGACACACTGACACACACTCAGACACACTGACACACACACTCAGACACACTGACACACACACTCAGACACACTCAGACACACTGACACACACTCAGACACACTGACACACACTCAGACACACTGACACACACTCAGACACACTGACACACTCAGACACACTGACACACACTCAGACACACTGACACACACTCAGACACACTGACACACACTCATACACACTGACACACACACTCAGACACACTGACACACACACTCAGACACACTGACACACACACTCAGACACACTGACACACACTCAGACACACTGACACACACTCAGACACACTGACACACACTCAGACACACTGACACACTCAGACACACTGACACACACTCAGACACACTGACACACACTCAGACACACTGACACACTCAGACACACTGACACACACTCAGACACACTGACACACACTCAGACACACTGACACACACTCAGACACACTGACACACTCAGACACACTGACACACACTCAGACACACTGACACACACACTAAGATCCTGACGTGATTTCGTCTCTGTTTCTTGCATGAATTGTGTTAACATGATCATGTGATTGTTGAGTTACACCTGGATAATCTCTTGCTGTGTGTGTGTAGTAACGCTTGTGCTGATGTTGCAGGCTTCTCTCTCTCTGTCCGCAGGTGCACAGGTACGTTTCTACTGCGGGAACACACACACACACACACACACACACACACACACACGTCACTCTCATCTCTGTGTGCTTCATCTGTAGAGAAAAATCCATCACATAAAACACGAGAGCCTGACACGTGAGAGTGTGTGTGTGAGTGTGTGAGTGACTGACTGCGTGACTGTGTGTGTGTGAGTGAGTGACTGTATGTGTGTGTGTGTGTGTGTGTGTGTGTGTCGCTGTTGCATTACATGACCTGATTACATTGCGTCACTTTCAGTGTTTGACTGATCAGAGATCAGCTTTCCATCGCCATGAGCCTCTGTCCGTTTCATGATCACATGATAAGATATTATAAATATACAGAAACATTAAAAGGTTAACATTAATATTTTCTGCAGAGCTGTGACAGTGTGTGAAACTGTTCATAGAAACATTTGACTTGATGCATATAGTGTTTAATGGAAGTTTGTTTCAGTCACAGACTCACAGAATAAATATAAATATGAAAGGTAATTGCGGTTGTTTTTCCTCAATTCTGACTTTAGATGTAACCTCAGAAGTGTGAGATTAAAAAGTCACAATCATCTTTTTTTTTCATAGTATTTTTCTGCTGTGAAAATGTATAATGAAATTTTAATTGCCTTTTATCTTTACTAGTTCATTTGAAATGCAGCGTGATTTGAAGTTTTAAAAGCATAAATATTCTGTATGCTCTATTAATTATTATGAGCTCATAAAAACATTATATATCATAATAAACCTAGCACTATAGTAGTACAGCATGTTTCACTGCTCACTCATGTAATGTCTCTTTGCATATTCATGAATGTAAGAGTTTGTGTTTATAAATGAGTGTTTATAAACCGTGAGACAGGAAGTGGGTCATCCTCATTCATGGTCACATGATCCGGCTGGCGTCTCATGCTGATCTCAGACCAGCTGATGGTCACATGATCACTATCATACATGTGTCTGACATCTTCAGAACATTCAGAACGTTCCAGTAATGAGTGAATAATAACAATGTTGATGATGGAGGTTTGTGATGATGATGAAGGTGATGATGAAGATGATGGTGTGTGATGATGATGATGAAGGTGATGATGAAGATGATGGTGTGTGATGATGATGATGAAGGTGATGATGAAATGATGGTGTGTGATGATGATGATGAAGGTGATGATGAAGATGATGGTGTGTGTGAGGATGATGAAGGTGATGATGAAGATGATGGTGTGTGATGATGATGATGAAGGTGATGATGAAGATGATGGTGTGTGATGATGATGATGAAGGTGATGATGAAGATGATGGTGTGTGATGATGATGATGATGAAGGTGATGATGAAGATGATGGTGTGTGTGAGGATGATGAAGGTGATGATGAAGATGATGGTGTGTGATGATGATGATGAAGTTGATGATGAAGATGATGGTGTGTGATGATGATGATGAAGGTGATGATGAAGATGATGGTGTGTGATGATGATGATGAAGGTGATGATGAAGATGATGGTGTGTGATGATGATGATGAAGGTGATGATGAAGATGATGGTGTGTGATGATGATGATGAAGTTGATGATGAAGATGATGGTGTGTGATGATGATGATGAAGGTGATGATGAAGATGATGGTGTGTGATGATGATGATGAAGTTGATGATGAAGATGATGGTGTGTGATGATGATGATGAAGGTGATGATGAAGATGATGGTGTGTGATGATGATGATGAAGGTGATGATGAAATGATGGTGTGTGATGATGATGATGAAGGTGATGATGAAATGATGGTGTGTGATGATGATGAAGGTGATGATGAAGATGATGGTGTGTGTGAGGATGATGAAGGTGATGATGAAGATGATGGTGTGTGATGATGATGATGAAGATGATGGTGTGTGATGATGATGATGAAGGTGATGATGAAGATGATGGTGTGTGATGATGATGATGAAGTTGATGATGAAGATGATGGTGTGTGATGATGATGATGAAGGTGATGATGAAGATGATGGTGTGTGATGATGATGATGAAGGTGATGATGAAGATGATGGTGTGTGATGATGAAGATGATGGTGTGTGATGATGAAGGTGATGATGAAGATGATGGTGTGTGTGAGGATGATGAAGGTGATGATGAAGATGATGGTGTGTGATGATGATGATGATGAAGATGATGGTGTGTGATGATGATGATGATGATGATGGTGATGATGAAGATGATGAAGGTGATGATGAAGATGATGGTGTGTGTGAGGATGATGAAGATGAAGGTGATGATGATTATGATGATGAAGATGAAGGTGATGATGATTATGATGATAAAGGTGTGTGATGATGATGATGATGGTGTGTGATGATGATGATGATGAAGGTGAGGATGACGATTGTGATGATGTAGGTGTGTGATGATGATGATGATGAAGGTGTGTGTGAATGATGACGAAGATGTGTGATGATGATGATGAAGGTGTGTGATGATGGTGATGATGAAGGTGTGTGATGATGATGATGGTGTGTGATGATGATGATGATGAAGGTGTGTGTTATAAT
>JAULUF010000102.1:502500-522500 GCA_031834385.1 Semotilus atromaculatus
GACATTTTAATGTTTAAAAGCTCAAGGTTATTTTTCAGAATTTCATCACACTCATTATTAAACCCATGATGCATTTCACCCCGCCGTCCTTCAATTACACAGAGAAAAGGTTTGAAATATCAAGAGGTCGAGGTGACTGTAATTACGATCGGCGCTGAAATGATAAAAGTTTAAGAGAGGAAACGCATCAGCCAGCGGAGCGACAGAACCGAACGAGTCCATGAACGTTCATGAACAATTCACTGAATTATCACACTTCTGCAAATTTGGATAAAAGGCATGATGTTTCATAATGTGATTCCAACTAACCAAAATATGTTCTAAGAGTGTCTTGCTAACGTCCCCTTTAAGTTATGAAACCTTTTTTCTGAATGTTCTGTGAACGTTCAAAATGTTTTTAAATGTTTTAAAAATGATTTTTCTTGGTTATGTGAACATTAAGGGAACATTCCATTGTATCATTCTTCAAACATAAGTTCCTTAGATTTGAGACAAGAACGCTATATATCTATATGGAACCCCATTTAACCTTTTTTTTTGGCATAAAAGGTTCTTTTAAAATTGAGTCAAGAACCCTAGAGTTCAATATAGAACCACATTGAACCTTTTTTTGGCATAAAATGTTAATTCAAATTGAGTCAAGAACCCTAGAGTTCTAAAAACAGAACCTCATTGGACCTTTTTGTTCCTGCAGGTGCGGGCGGAGGCCTCATCAGTAACTTTGAGCAACTGGTTCGAGGCGTCTGGAAGCCTGAAACCAATGAACTACTGAAGATGTCATAGTAAGAGTCTCAAACGCCTCATGAAGCTCCTGAAACACCTTTAGACTCACTGTGTGACTGACTGAACGGCACTTTTCTTTATGTTTCACATCTCAATGTTACTTTAAATCAAGCTGTATTTTGCTGATTTTTTGTGCATGTACAGTATGAAGTCAGGTGTAGTTCAGATATGTCTGAGTGTGAAAATTAGGGATCTGCCTAATAGATAGTGTCTAATTTAGGGGTGTACTGACACAAATTTGATCCGATTAAATTTCAGTTCATAAGCTTGCGATGTAAACCTAATTAATTTAAAAATTAGATAAAATTTTTTGTCAAGAATCCTAGAGTTCAATATAGAACCACATTGAATCTTTTGGCATGAAGGTTCTTTAAAATTGAGTCAAGAACCCTAGAGTTCAATATAGAACCACATTGAATATTTTAGGATAAAGTTTTTTTTTTAAATTGAGTCAAGCACCCTAGAGTTCAATATAGAACCACATTGAATATTTTAGGATAAAGTTTTTTTTTAAAATTGAGTCAAGAACCCTAGAGTTCAATATAGAACCACATTGAATATTTTAGGATAAAGTTTTTTTTTTAAATTGAGTCAAGAACCCTAGAGTTCAATATAGAACCACATTGAATATTTTAGGATAAAGTTTTTTTTTTAAATTGAGTCAAGAACCCTAGATATCGATTCATTTGGATACATATATCAGGTACGGTACATGTAAATTTTCTCTGAACTAATGATGGCTGGTGCTACAAATAATGTCACACAGCTCAGACTAAAAGATTGATTCATCAAAATGAGAATCGATATTTCTAACCCAGTCCTAGTCTACGGTAAATGTCTTTTAGGTTCTCCAGTATGACAGACAGATGTGAACCGTCTCATAAAGGAAATTCACTATTTCTCTGTTAATTAATTGACATGTTAATGTTAAAGTTATAAAGCAGTTTGAAGTGTTTTGCATTATTGATGGAGTTTTTGATGACTGGCGTTGGAGTCTCTCTAGTGCTCTTATTCGTTGTGCATTTCGTGTCCAGAGTGTCTTTCTTTCTGAATAATAGCGTTCGGTCCCATAATGCACAGGTGGAATAATTGGCTTCTGGATTGATTTCTTCTCATCTTCAGCCGACACTTGTTGTCATGGTTTTTGTGCGAGTGGCATTTAAAAAGGTTTGTGTGGAAAAACACAGGAGAGTAAGCGTCTCTCTGAAGACCAGAGGGATTTCACTGGATTTATGTACAGAAGAAACCACTAATCAAAAAAATCGACTTGCAGAGTCCTTTATGGTACATGAAAAATTTAAATATCATTTGTAGTATTATATACACTACCTGTCAAAAGTTTTTGATCGGTCAGATTTTTTATGTTTTTAAAAGAAGTCTCTTCTGCTCACTGCATTTATTTGATAAAAAAACTATGTAAATCATCAGTTTTCTATGTGAATATATAGTAAAGTGTAATTTATTCCTGTGATCAAAGCTGAATGTTCAGCATCATTACTCCAGTCTTCAGTGTCACATGATCCTTCACAAATCAGGATAATATGATGATCTGATGATCAACTGTTTTCAACACTGATAATAATAATTGTTTATTGCGCATCAGATCATCATATTATCCTGATTTCTGAAGGATCATGTGACACTGAAGACTGGAGTAATGATGCTGAACATTCATGCTACATTTTACAATTATTTTAAATTGTCATAATATTTAACAATATTACTGGTTTTTGTTGTTGTTATCAAATAAATGCAGCCTTTGTGAGAAGAAGAGACTTTTAAAAACATTAAAAATCGTACCAATCCCAAACTTTTGACTGGTACTGTATATATACACACACACACACATACATACACACGCACGCACACACACACACACACACACACACACACACACACACACACACACACGCACACACACACACACACACACACACACACACACACAATTTCCCGGTTACTGTTAGCCACTGCTGCAGTTGCAGAGTGACGTCAAACTCGACACATGAATGTTGAATGTGTGTCGCAGATGTGTGTTAATTGTGTGTTTTTGAATCTCTGAGCTGTTATATTTAAGGCCCACTGAACTCCTCGTCCTTCTGTGACCTTTGACCTGTGTGTGTGTGTGTAGCCCGACCAAGGTCACCCTGCTGGGATCGGTTCTGTTCTCGCTCCAGCAGTGCCGGTTCCTCCCGATGCAAACACACCACCTGATCTTCATCTACACACTCTTCATCGTCACCAATAAGGTTTGTTAAGGTTCAGACTAACATAAAAACATCTCTCGGTGTCATGGATATTATTCGTTTTTCATTTAAATTTGATCAAATAAATGCAGCCTTGATGAGCAGAACATACTTAACATTGTAATTGTAATAATATTTCACAATATTGTTTTTTTATTTTATTATTATTTTTTTTAATATCAAATAAATGCAGCCTTGGTGAGCATAAGAGACTTCTTTTAAAAACATTAAAAATCTGACCGATCAAAAACTTTTGAACGGCAGTGTATATTTACAAACTTTTATGTTAGATGCGATTAATCACGATTAATCGATTTGCCAGCACTAAATAAAACTCATACTAAAGCAAACTCTGCATGAGAATCTATCCCACAATGCACTGCGCACAGCCGCCGACAACTTTTAGCTGTGTTGAGTATAGAGTGAAATGGAAAATAGGATTAGAAAAGAAAAATAACTGCATTTATAACTGGAAGCCATTTACTGAATCAAACATGATCATGTGACCTTCAGTTTTAACATAGTATATCTTAAACCTTTATTGGCAGTGCTTTCGCAGCTCGTTTCCAAGCCAGACGAGACTGATGTTTGATTGATGGTGTTTTAATTAGACAGACATTTGGGTGAATGTAACGAACGAGCTGCTAAAGCTCATGAACCGTGTTCCTCTCGTCTCTTTGCCCTTCAGTAGTGATGATGATCCGCAGCTGTCCTGACGCTCTTGCACGTTTTTTGCATCATTTTCATGTAATTGCATCATTCTGCTTTAAAAAGAGTGAAGTTCTTCAGCGAGACTGACGGCAGATCTTGAGTTCTTCTGTGAGCTCGGAAACGTCCTCTCGCTCTCTCTCCATTTGACCTTCCAGATCTTTGTTTCACATGTAGAATTATTAGTATAGGCCTTTATCACACTTCCACGTTCGAAACAAAGAAGAACTGTGTCATAATATTACGAATCCAACGCATATTTCGTGATTTAAAGGGGAGCGTGCAAGAATGTGTGTGCAATACGTCAGAATCTTATCAACTTATTTGATTGCAGAACTGCAAGATTAGAATACAAACAACATATTACATTAAAGAGCATTAGAATTAGAAAAATCTTAAAATATGAATTATGACTAAAGTCTATTTTGTAGGGGATTAAATTAAAGGTTGGGGAAACCGTATTGAATTAAACTATAATGTTCGCCTTTTTTCAGGCACTTAATTTGATGCTATCATCAAACTAAAGTTGTTTAAATAAAGGATTATTTTCAACACATAGTCGATTATTAAAAAATAATTGTGCTGTATGCATGTTTTCAGAATAGAGTTATGATCTGTATGCATGTGTTCATAATAGAGTTATGATCTTTATGCATGTGTTCAGAATAGAGTTATGATCTGTATGTATGTTTTCAGAATAGAGTTATGATCTGTATGTATGTTTTCAGAATAGAGTTATGATCTGTATGCATGTGTTCAGAATAGTTATGATCTGTATGCATGTGTTCAGAATAGAGTTATGATCTGTATGCATGTGTTCAGAATAGAGTTATGATCTGTATGCATGTGTTCAGAATAGAGTTATGATCTGTATGCATGTGTTCAGAATAGTTATGATCTGTATGCATGTGTTCAGAATAGAGTTATGATTTGTATGTATGTGTTCAGAATAGAGTTATGATCTGTATGCATGTGTTCAGAATAGTTATGATCTGTATGCATGTGTTCAGAATAGAGTTATGATCTGTATGCATGTGTTCAGAATAGAGTTATGATCTGTATGCATGTGTTCAGAATAGTTATGATCTGTATGCATGTGTTCAGAATAGAGTTATGATCTGTATGCATGTGTTCAGAATAGAGTTATGATCTGTATGCATGTGTTCAGAATAGAGTTATGATCTGTATGTATGTTTTCAGAATAGTTATGATCTGTATGTATGTTTTCAGAATAGAGTTATGATCTGTATGTATGTTTTCAGAATAGAGTTATGATCTGTATCCATGTGTTCAGAATAGTTATGATCTGTATGCATGTGTTCAGAATAGAGTTATGATCTGTATGCATGTGTTCAGAATAGAGTTATGATCTGTATGCATGTGTTCAGAATAGAGTTATGATCTGTATGTATGTTTTCAGAATAGAGTTATGATCTATATGTATGTTTTCAGAATAGAGTTATGATCTGTATGCATGTGTTCAGAATAGTTATGATCTGTATGCATGTTCAGAATAGAGTTATGATCTGTATGCATGTGTTCAGAATAGAGTTATGATCTGTATGCATGTGTTCAGAATAGAGTTATGATCTGTATGCATGTGTTCAGAATAGTTATGATCTGTATGCATGTGTTCAGAATAGAGTTATGATCTGTATGTATGTGTTCAGAATAGAGTTATGATCTGTATGCATGTGTTCAGAATAGTTATGATCTGTATGCATGTGTTCAGAATAGAGTTATGATCTGTATGCATGTGTTCAGAATAGTTATGATCTGTATGCATGTGTTCAGAATAGAGTTATGATCTGTATGTATGTTTTCAGAATAGTTATGATCTGTATGCATGTGTTCAGAATAGAGTTATGATCTGTATGTATGTTTTCAGAATAGTTATGATCTGTATGCATGTGTTCAGAATAGAGTTATGATCTGTATGCATGTGTTCAGAATAGAGTTATGATCTGTATGTATGTTTTCAGAATAGAGTTATGATCTGTATGCATGTGTTCAGAGTGGAGTTATTAGGGCCCGAGCACCGATGGTGAGAGGACCCTCTTGGAATTGCTCTGTTTATTATGATCTGTATGCATGTGTTCAGAATAGTTATGATCTGTATGCATGTGTTCAGAATAGAGTTATGATCTGTATGCATGTGTTCAGAATAGAGTTATGATCTCTATGCATGTGTTCAGAATAGAGTTATGATATGATCTCTGTGGTTTCAGATGCGGATGATGATGATGGGTTCTTCATCATATCCATTCTCATCGCTGGAGTCTGTGCTCTACAAGACTCTGTTTGTTCGACCTCTGACCTATTCACCCCTGACTGACTCGACCCAGAGTTCAGATCAAACCTCGAAAAACAGCTCGATTTCCGATCAGAAGAGCGCCAACACGGACCAAAGAAACCCGGAAGAGGCCGAAAACGCCAAAAAGAAAGATTGAGGACGAAAGAAAGATTGAGGATGAAAGATTGAGGACGAATGAAAGATTGAGGATGAAAGATTGAGGACGAATGAAAGATTGAGGATGAAAGATTGGGCACGAATTAAAGATTGATGACGAATGAAAGATTGAGGATGAAAGATTGAGGACAAAAGATTGGGCACAAATTAAAGATTGATGACGAATGAAAGATTGAGGACGAATGAAAGATTGAGGATGAAAGATTGAGGACGAATGAAAGATTGAGGATGAATGAAAGATTGAGGATGAAAGATTGAGGATGAATGTAAGATTGAGGACAAAAGATTGGGGACGAATTAAAGATTGATGACGAATGAAAGATTGAGGATGAAAGATTGAGGACGAATGAAAGATTGAGGATGAAAGATTGAGGACGAATGAAAGATTGAGGACGAATGAAAGATTGAGGACGAAAGAAAGATTGAGGACGAATGAAAGATTGAGGACGAAAGAAAGATTGAGGACGAAAGAAAGATTGAAAGATTGAGGACGAAAGAAAGATTGAGGACGAATGAAAGGTTGAGGACGAAAGAAAGATTGAGGACGAATGAAAGATTGAGGACGAATGAAAGATTGAGGATGAAAGATTGAGGACGAATGAAAGATTGAGGATGAAAGATTGAGGACGAATGAAAGATTGAGGATGAAAGATTGAGGACGAAAGAAAGATTGAAAGATTGAGGACGAATGAAAGATTGAGGATGAAAGATTGAGGACGAATGAAAGATTGAGGATAAAAGATTGAGGACGAAAGAAAGATTGAAAGATTGAGGACGAAAGAAAGGTTGAGGACGAATGAAAGGTTGAGGACGAAAGAAAGATTGAGGACGAAAGAAAGATTGAGGACGAAAGAAAGATTGAGGACGAAAGAAAGATTGAGGACGAAAGAAAGATTGAGGACGAAAGAAAGATTGAAAGATTGAGGACGAAAGAAAGATTGAGGACGAATGAAAGGTTGAGGACGAAAGAAAGATTGAGGACGAAAGAAAGATTGAGGACGAATGAAAGATTGAGGATGAAAGATTGAGGATGAAAGATTGAGGATGAAAGATTGAGGATGAATGAAAGATTGAGGACGAATGAAAGATTGAGGACGAATGAAAGATTGAGGATGAAAGATTGAGGACGAATGAAAGATTGAGGATGAAAGATTGAGGACGAATGAAAGATTGAGGACGAATGAAAGATTGAGGATGAAAGATTGAGGACGAATGAAAGATTGAGGATGAAAGATTGAGGACAAAAGAAAGATTGAAAGATTGAGGATGAAAGATTGAGGATGAAAGATTGAGGACGAAAGAAAGATTGAAAGATTGAGGACGAATGAAAGATTGAGGATGAAAGATTGAGGACGAAAGAAAGATTGAAAGATTGAGGACGAAAGAAAGGTTGAGGACGAATGAAAGGTTGAGGACGAAAGAAAGATTGAGGACGAATGAAAGATTGAGGACGAAAGAAAGATTGAGGACGAAAGAAAGATTGAAAGATTGAGGACGAAAGAAAGATTGAGGACGAATGAAAGATTGAGGACGAATGAAAGATTGAGGACGAAAGAAAGATTGAGGACGAAAGAAAGATTGAGGACGAATGAAAGATTGAGGACGAAAGAAAGATTGAGGACGAAAGAAAGATTGAAAGATTGAGGACGAAAGAAAGATTGAGGACGAATGAAAGATTGAGGACGAATGAAAGATTGAGGACGAATGAAAGATTGAGGACGAAAGATTGAGGATGAAAGAAAGATTGAGGATGAAAGATTGAGGACGAAAGAAAGAGAGACGGTTTTCCTGTGTGTGAATTTTCTACACGATTCCTGCTGATGATTTTTTTAAATGCACGAATGCTCTTTTTATCTGAATGTCTTGTACATATTTGCTATTCTGAAGTGCTTCACAGAAAATTCTATTCTATCCTGCAATGACTATGATAATATATTTTATATAATTTATAATGCATTTATGAATGCATTCACTTGAAGTGTAATGCTGGAACATGTTTTACTGTACGTTTTGAATGCAGAAATAATATATATATATATAATAAATAATAAGATATCAAAAATATGTTCCTATAAAGTGGAGCGTTGAACGAACATTCCATTGAAAAGTAACATTCCCATAATGTTTGAAAAATGATACAATGTTCTCTGAACGTTCTGAAACAAGTCGCAACATTAAAAAAAAACGATCAAATTTAAGTTGGAATAAACAAAAAAGATTCACAAATGTAGATTTATATGAATCACCAAACAAGCGGAGCTAATTATTTCAAATGACGTGCTCTGCAGAAATTGGATTTGTGTTTTATTGTATCTGTCTGATTTATGTAATGGAATATGACTCTATGGAATATGTATTCCAGACAGCAGGAAGTGATTTTCATAATCATGCTTTAGGTTTGTTAATGAGCGATCAGCGATACATAATCTCATTTACTGGTGTGAAGGAGCAATCAACATCTCAATTATTCCCGCCTAATATCGTCAAGGATTTCCAAAAGGCCCGCGGCGGGAATTAGCTCTGCCAGGAATGAGCGTTGCCGTGCCAACAGCATTCTGGCGGAAAGAGCGGGAGATTTCCTTCTGTTGTCCTTTATGATGTCACCATGTGCCACACGCTGGATAAGGGCTTTTTACACTCCACTGCGCTACGACACTGTTCTTCAGTGTAGACGTGCACTAGACTGACGTCTTCAGCCGCTGTACTCGCGTCTTACGCACGACACGACATTCTAAAGACTAACTAGATGAGTAAAGTTTGTGAACAAACATTGATGTTAGTCTGACAAAGTCAGGCCTGAAAGTTAAAAATAACTTTGAAAAGCTTAAGGTTTTTCTTAGAGAAAGTAAAAAAATTCAAGTCATGTTACTAGCATGATTTAACACGTTGTTAGCATGTTTTAACATTATTAACATGTTTTAGCATAATGCTAGCATGATTTATCATGTTGATAGCATGATTTAATACATTGCTAGTATGTTTCTAGTAGATTACTAACATGATTAGCTTGAGTTAGAATGTTGCAAACATGATTTAACATGTTCCTATAATGTTTTAACATGTTAACATGAAATATGTTGCTAGCTTGATTTGGCACATTGATAGCATGTTCTAACATTGCTAGCATTAATTAACATATTGCTAACATGAATTAGCATGTGGTTAGCATTATTTAACACATTGTTATAATTTTTTTACATGATGCTTGTATGCTTTAGCATTAGCGTGATTTAGGCTGACACATTGCCACGAAGTTTTAGCATGTTTGCTAACATGCTGTTAGAATGATTTGCATTTTAGCATTTTGCTTACATGATTAAACACATTGCTAACATGATTTAGCACATTGTTAGAATGTTTTATCATGATACTAGCATGATTTAACACATTGCCAACATGATTTAGCATGTTACTAAAAGGTTGCTAACATGATTTAATAAGTTGCTTGCATGTTTTAACACACTGCTAGAATGAATTAGCATGTTGCCCTAGGATAGTCGTCAAGCATTAGGCAGCTTAAATATTCTATAAGTGTTATTGTGCAAAAATCTTCACCCCTCAATGAAAGTCCATGGGCCTTTATATAGTTTTGATCGTCCATTTAACGAAAATTGTAAGTCGGATCAGTTAGAAAAGACACAGTAACCCGTCTGACGCTCTGAGTCGAGTTTATAGCTCTAACATCTCTAAAATAGAGTCTCAGAAGAAGAAAAAGAAGCAGCTCAAATAGTAGATCAGTATTTTAGCTTGTTTGATTGTTTAATTGACCTCACGTTTTTAATGGATATCCTCATATTTTCCAAGGTAATTACATTAAAAATGGCAACAAAAATATTACACATTGTTGAAATATACAAATGAGGCATTATCTTATAATATATGCACTCATTTGCATCCTTTTCCAAAACAGAAATCTGAACATTAGATGAAGCTAGAGCCAAATTTACACGTTTTTGACAGATTTCACCTTAAAGAAGTGTGTATACTGTGCGGTTGTGTTTTGTGATGTCATCATCGCACACATTCTCAGTGATGTCATCACATGAGTCTGCTCTGAATGATGTCATGCTGCAGCATCATGTGACGTCCACCAGGGGTCCGTGTGTGTGTGTGTGTGTGTGTGTGTGTGTGTGTGTGAGGGTCCGCCTCGCTCTCAGTGGAGCGGCAGTGGATTGGTGACACGGAGTGGTACGTCCCAAACAAAGGCAGTGGCACACAAAGGACACACACACACACACACACACACACACACACACACACACACACACTCAGCTGCTGCAAACGGCCACACAGATCCTCCTTCTTTGTGTTCTCCTGCGCTGGAGACAAAGACACACAGAAGCGTAACGAATCGGAGCGGCTCCGTCTGTACAGACACAAATCATGCTTTACGTGCATCAAATCAATTTCACAATTACAGTCTTTCGACTTCAAAATTCATGTTTAATTCAATGTGTTACTTGCCGTTTCTTTGTAATTATTTGTGCAATTTCTGAGTGAAGATGGTTTCAAAGTAAAGAACCATTTATTTCTTACTTTAAAGAACATTATAAATTACCTTTTGTGTGATAGAAAAACAATTGCACTAAAAACTAAGGTTGTTTATTGGCATTAATGGTTCCAAGAAGAACCTTTAACATCCACATAAACTATTATTAAAATGTTCTTCACATTAAGGAATTTTTATTTTATTTTAAATACTGTTTACTGAAAGGTTCTTTGGGGAAATAAAACTGGTTCATTTGTTGTTGTGAAAACCCTCTTTTAAAACGTTTATTTTTAAAGTCCTCCTGTAGTCAATCATTTTATCCCTTAAAACTCATCTTTAATCACCAAACTGACATATTTAAACGTTTTATTCCTTGAAAGAAGTCTAATCATGTCTTTAAATATCTTGAATGTAACTCGACACCCTTGCCTCATTTAGTATGCGTGGTTCTATGAATATGCGAATGAGCCCCGCCTCCACTCACTCACTCCCTCACTCGGAGATCCACTGGTTGACGATCACACGATGATCTGATTGGTCAAGGTCGTTTGTGACGTCAGAAACACCAGCGATTTCACACCGTGTTTTTGAGACTGTCTTTGGTTCACTGCAGTTTTAAGGAGGAAATACTCAGCAATTACTTGTGTTAAAGCATATTAAAAACAGCATACAGACACATAAACAACATTAAAAGCTGGAATTTCACCACAGAGGGACTTTAAGTTCTCTTCATAGAACCATAACATTTGGTGTAACGTTTACAATTACAAAGAAACTCAACATTTTTGACTGATTTTCGTGTAAAATGTACTTAGTTTTAGTATAGAAATTGTATTTTTTAGTGCCGGGTAACAATTAATCCAAAATAAAAGTTTGTTTCAAAATATATGTGATAATGTCTGTGTATAATTATTTTTGTATATATAAATACACACACATGCATGTATTTATTTAAATGTAATTTTATTTATGTAAATACTGCATATATATTTATACCTAATATAATATATAAATATTTTATATATGAATAAAAATAAATTCTTAAATATATACATGCATATGTGTGTATTTATATATACAAAATAATTATACACAGTACACACTCATATATCATGTAAACACAAACTTTTATTTTGTATGCGATTAATCGTTGCCCGGGACTAATTTTTAAATTCTGAAAATCTTTTTTTTTTCAATTTAAAATTTTTCCTCATAAATCATCATCATCAGTCCAAGGGATTGAGACCGGAGAGGGAAACCGGGACAGATGTAACATCAGTGACCCCAATCTCTCTCTACCACACACACACACACACACACACACACACGTCTCTCTTTGATACTCAGATATGATCTCAACCTGCAGATATTCATGCTGTTGTGATACTATCATGTGTCTAATGATTGTCTTTCTTTCAAGATGATGGACGTGTTATGCGTGTAGATCAGTAACTCGACGTAATGTCCTGAATCAAGTTTCGGGGGATTATTGTGTCAGTTTTAGAAGAGAAAATATAGTTCATAATCTAGAGCTTCTATTGAAGCGGTCACTGGTTTGAATGTGATCATTTCTGCTGTTCATGAAACCATCAAATGAGATTATCAGCAGGAGTTAATAACATCCCACACCACATACACTAGTCTAAACGCTTGGGTTTGTTTTGAAATAAATTAATACTTTTATTCATCAAACACGCATTAAATTGATCAAAAGTGACAGTAAAGACACCTCAAATATTAATAGAAATGTTATTTTTTTGTTTTTTTAAATTTTTTATCAGAATGGTACGAAACTTGGTAAAGGTTTTGGCACTTGCTGTGTGAACACACACTAATCATGGTCGTGATGTGAACAGGTTAAATGCTCCTGAAAACAATAGTCCCACTTGTGTTCCTCGCGTCAGAAACGAGCGCATTGTAAATGAAGAGTTTCCTCTAGTGGAAGCGTTTGGAACTGCAGCCGCACAACATCAGATCATCACTGATAGATCATTACTGACATACACAGTATGAACACAACTTATGAAATTATGAAAACATGTTTTTGAAAATAAATATTTCATTAAACATTTAAAATAGTATTTTTGCACGTTTTTCATAACGATAAACGTAAAATTCTGTTACTTTTTTTAAATTCACTTTTTAAAACTTTTCTCACGTCAGCAATAATCTGCCAAGTGTCGTCTTTAAAAAGAGATTAAACTTCAGTCTGTCGCTCTAAAGTGTTCAAGATTTACCAGTTTAAGTTGAAAATTGTACTTTCCAATAAATGGATTATAAATACAGCGTAAATAAATATAATTGACTATAAAAAAAAAATTTCAAATAAAAAAATAGTACACTCATTTCATTGACAAAAAAAGAAAAACAACTCTGTAATTTTGGCTGACAGGTGAAGAACAGCGCGCGTGTTCTGGAGGGCCGGGACATGTCGGGTCTCACACAGCAGATCTGCCATCAGTGTTGCTCTTCTTTCAGGCTGATCTGGGATCAGTTCAGGAGTGTCTCTGAGGACATTAGTATTCTGTGTGTCGTGTGCCGCCCAGACGAGACATCTGAGGGCCACAGATAAAGAAGAAGAAGCTATTAATCCCTGCTAGATTAGCACATCTGATTCCTCATCCCACAGCATCCCTCCAGCACGAGCGGACCGGGTCACGGCACCAGCGCTCAGACATGAATTTACTGTCTCTGTTACACGCCAGTTATTTGAACACATGACTTTTAAATCTTTTACAGGTCGGTGAGTGTGTGTGTGTGTGTGAGAGAGAGAGAGAGAGAGAGTGTGTTTGTGTGTCTGTGTGTGTGTGTGTGTGAGAGAGAGAGAGTGTGTTTGTCGGATGATTTTAATTCAGACTGTCCTGCGTTTGCTGGTTGGGAAGAGACAGATGTCCAGTGATTCTGTACGACCAAGTCAGCAGAAAATACCCCTGTACACACACACACACACACACACACACACACACACACACACACCAGCTGTCAGCTGCCCCTCTTTAAAACAGCACACTGTATATTTGAATGTGTTTAGAATCTGAGAAGGAGAAACACACTCACACACACTCTCTCTCTCTCTCTCTATCTCTCTCTCTCTCACACACACACACTCTCTCTCTCACACACACACACACACACACACTCTCTCTCTTTCTCTCTCTCTCTCTCTCTCTCACACACACACACACACACACACACTCTCTCTCTCTCTCACACACACACACACATGTGTATTCACAAAATAATGATTCAATTCAGAGTTCAATTCCACTGTAAAGCATCATTTTATGCAACTTCTATGGAGTGGACCAGGTTTACATGTCACTAAGTGTATGACTGCATGCGTGCGTGCGTGTGTGCATGTGTGACAGACAGACAGACAGACAGATAGATAGATAGATAGATAGATAGATAGATAGATAGATAGATAGAAGGCAGCAGATTGGTGAGAAACAGTTTGGCTGCAGGATTCAAGGTGACGCTACACACCTGTTGTTTACCCAACAGAGCGCTGGACAGGTAAGACACAGGAGCACAGGTGTACACACACACACACACACACACACACATGTTGGTGCGACAGCATTATGAAGATCTCCATAGGCGTAATGGTTTTTATACTGTACAAACTATATATTCTATCCCCCCCCCCCACACACACACACACACTGCCCCTATCCCTAAACCTACCCATCACAGGAGACATGCTGCATTTTTTTAAATGTTTTTTAAACCATTTGATTTATGAGGACTTTTGAAATGTCCTCATAAACCACCCATAAGTTGTAATACCAGTGTAATACACATGTCATTATACACATTTGTGTCCTCATAAATCACATAAACAAACCCACACAGACACACACACACACACACACACAACCAGCATGATTCAGAGACACAGGATGATCAGATGCTGATAGCATCACTGCACCAAAAACATGTGTAATTGTCTTGTATTTTAGTACAAATATCTAAACATTCTTAAATCAAGACAATTTCCTGAGAAGCAAAACATTTTATGTTCATATTTTTTGTCCCTATTATGCTATTTTAAAGGTTCCTAATCTCAGTGTCTGAAACACTTCGTTTGAAGATTCAGTCTTTCTAAGCCCCGCCTCTCTGAGAGCTGCTCTGCTCTAATTGGTCAGAAAGCAAACGCTCATTATCATATCTGACTCTCAGCTCTTGATCACAGCGATAGAACAGTGACGATGGCGTGGGTTTACCGTATCAATCTCATCAAAGTGGATTTGCTTTGTCAGCAGAAAACAGCGTCTCCTCACGAACAACACGAGCCAAATTCTTCAGTCTCAGATACACTAGTGTTTGAGGGCGGGGCTAAGAGACGCTGCTCAGCCAATCAAAACTGGGATAATGAAGTTAGTTACAAAGCTACGAATCAGGATTGAGCAGAAAGTGAAACTGGAATTACTGACAAATCGTTTCAGGCAGTTCAGCATTGATTCTTTATTTTGGGAGAAAATAACTAAATAATCTTGTTTTCCCTTTTTTTATTTATTTATTATTTTTCTGACCCCATTGGCAGATATTTGTTCTTGTTTTAAGCATGAAGTCACTTAATTTCGATTATTTTGTTATAAAACAAAGCTTATCTTCAGTCGTTTTGCTTCTTCTCCAGTAAATGTTTCTTGATTAAAGAATGTTTCGATGTTTGTTCTGGAAAACACGACAGAGGAAGAAACATGTTTCCTAGAGAGATTCTAGACAGCTCACATGAAACATTCGCTGTATCTTAACGTCTACACACCGTCATATTTCACAACAATCTCATCCTCAAAACATGGAGAAAGAGGAAGAAAGCCTCATTCCGCCGGGAGAAACTCGATACGTCGTTACAAAGGGAATATCACAGTGGTTTCCCATTGGCTGTTGCGTTCTGTGTCCTGAAGCCGCTCTGAATGATCGGCGCGTCTGCTTTTGACAGGTTGGAGATAAGAAAGTGCCCTCAGGTATTAGATGTCATTCCTTTTCGGCGGGAAAAAGCAGTTAGAGCCGTTCTGCCTGTGAATAGAGAATCTCAGCACAACAAAGCTTTCTGTTCTCATTAAGTCTGAGGAAAGAGCCGAGCACAATAACGGAGACACGCGTGTAATCCTCGGCTCAATCACACACCGCCACGGAATTTCAATTGTCCTTAATAAGTGAAGTTCACTATGAAGGGCACGAGCGCAGTGAGCGTTTGCAGATCTGTGGGATGATCTTGATGCGATGCGTTCTGAGATTATGATTGATGCATGTGATGTAACCTCAGGATTTGACCAAATTAAAGGGATAGTTCACACAAAAATGAAAATTAGTCCATGATTTATTCACCCTGAAGTCATCCTAGTGTTTATGACTTTCTTCTTTCAGACGAACACAATCAGAGTTCTTTTAAAAAATGTCCTGGCTCTTCCAAGCTTTATAATGGCAGTGATTGGCTGTATATTTTTAGAAGTCCATCAAAGTGCATCTATCCATGATAAAAGTGCATCTGTCCATCATAAAAGTGCATCTGTCCATCATAAAAGTGCATCTGTCCATCATAAAAGTGCATCTATCCATCATAAAAGTGCATCTGTCCATAAAAGTGCATCTATCCATCATAAAAGTGCATCTATCCATCATAAAAGTGCATCTATCCATCATAAAAGTGCATCTATCCATCATAAAGTGCATCTGTCCATCATAAAAGTGCATCTATCCATCATAAAAGTGCATCTATCCATCATAAAAGTGCATCTATCCATCATAAAAGTGCATCTGTCCATCAAAGTGCATCTGTCCATCATAAAAGTGCATCTGTCCATCATAAAAGTGCATCTGTCCATCATAAAAGTGCATCTATCCATCATAAAAGTGCATCTATCCATCATAAAAGTGCATCTGTCCATCATAAAAGTGCATCTGTCCATCATAAAAGTGCATCTGTCCATCATAAAAGTGCATCTGTCCATCATAAAAGTGCATCTATCCATCATAAAAGTGCATCTGTCCATCATAAAAGTGCATCTGTCCATCATAAAAGTGCATCTATCCATCATAAAAGTGCATCTGTCCATCATAAAAGTGCATCTGTCCATCATAAAAGTGCATCTATCCATCATAAAAGTGCATCTGTCCATCATAAAAGTGCATCTGTCCATCATAAAAGTGCATCTGTCCATCATAAAAGTGCATTATTTTCTCTTCCATGTTAAAAGTGGGATCTCAGGCTATGTCTACTCTAATCCGGATACATTTGAAAATAAAAAAAATGTGAGTTTTCGTTTAAAACGCTCTCCGTCCACACTAGCGTGTTCCGGCGTTCCCGATGTTTCAGTGCGGAGGAGAAACGCTAAAGTCACCGAAACCTCAGAACAGCTCACTGAGATGAGACAGACTGAAAAATAAATAATAAAGTTATTGCGCAGTTATCTTCTGGCAGGATAATTTTATTTAGCAAAATAAATATAAGTAAACAATATAATTTTTCTGTAATCTGTTCAGGACTGAGATATGCAGAGTGTGCAAAGTCACATATTGTATCAACAGTGTGAAAGTGAACAGCACAACACCGCTATAAACATCAATCTCTATTGGTACAATATGCGTCACATGACTACACTTACATCACTGTTTTTAAATACCTTTTGTTTTCATTAATAAAAACGCCATCTCAGTGTGAACGGAAGAGAAAAAGATGAGCTTTCAAACGACAGCGGATGAGTGTGGACAAGGCCTCAGAAGGCATCCGCTGTGTGTGTGCTGTGAGTGTGCTGTGTGTGTGCTGTGTGTGTGCTGTGTGTGTGCTGTGTGTGTGCTGTGTGTGTGCTGTGAGTGTGCTGTGTGTGTGCTGTGTGTGTGCTGTGTGTGTGCTGTGAGTGTGCTGTGTGTGTGCTGTGTGTGTGCTGTGTGTGTGCTGTGTGTGTGCTGTGTGTGTGCTGTGTGTGTGCTGTGTGTGTGCTGTGAGTGTGCTGTGTGTGTGCTGTGTGTGTGCTGTGTGTGTGCTGTGAGTGTGCTGTGTGTGTGCTGTGTGTGTGCTGTGTGTGTGCTGTGAGTGTGCTGTGTGTGTGCTGTGTGTGTGCTGTGTGTGTGCTGTGTGTGTGCTGTGTGTGTGCTGTGTGTGTGCTGTGTGTGTGCTGTGAGTGTGCTGTGTGTGTGCTGTGTGTGTGCTGTGTGTGTGCTGTGTGTGTGCTGTGAGTGTGCTGTGTGTGTGCTGTGTGTGTGCTGTGTGTGTGCTGTGTGTGTGCTGTGAGTGTGCTGTGTGTGTGCTGTGTGTGTGCTGTGTGTGTGCTGTGTGTGTGCTGTGAGTGTGCTGTGTGTGTGCTGTGTGTGTGCTGTGTGTGTGCTGTGAGTGTGCTGTGTGTGTGCTGTGTGTGTGCTGTGTGTGTGCTGTGTGTGTGCTGTGAGTGTGCTGTGTGTGTGCTGTGTGTGTGCTGTGAGTGTGCTGTGTGTGTGCTGTGTGTGTGCTGTGTGTGTGCTGTGTGCTGTGTGTGCTGTGTGTGTGCTGTGTGTGTGCTGTGTGTGTGCTGTGTGTGTGCTGTGTGTGTGCTGTGTGTGTGCTGTGTGTGTGCTGTGTGTGTGCTGTGTGTGTGCTGTGTGTGTGCTGTGTGCTGTGTGTGTGCTGTGAGTGTGCTGTGTGCTGTGTGTGTGCTGTGTGTGTGCTGTGTGTGTGCTGTGTGTGTGCTGTGAGTGTGCTGTGTGTGTGCTGTGTGTGCTGTGTGTGTGCTGTGAGTGTGCTGTGTGTGTGCTGTGTGTGTGCTGTGTGTGTGCTGTGAGTGTGCTGTGAGTGTGCTGTGTGTGTGCTGTGTGTGTGCTCTGTGTGTAAGAGCGCACTGGGTTTAGTGAGTGTGTGTGTGTAAGAGCACTGGGTTTAGTGAGTGTGTGTGTGTAAGAGCACTGGGTTTAGTGAGTGTGTGTGTGTGTAAGAACGCACTGGCTTTAGTGAGTGTGTGTGTGTGTGTAAGAGCACTGGCTTTAGTGAGTGTGTGTGTAAGAGCACTGGGTTTAGTGAGTGTGTGTGTGTAAGAGCACTGGGTTTAGTGAGTGTGTGTGTGTAAGAGCACTGGGTTTAGTGAGTGTGTGTGAGTGTAAGAACGCACTGGCTTTAGTGAGTGTGTGTGTGTAAGAGCACTGGGTTTAGTGAGTGTGTGTGTGTAAGAGCACTGGGTTTAGTGAGTGTGTGTGTGTGTGTAAGAACGCACTGGGTTTAGTGAGTGTTGTGTGTGTGTAAGAGCACTGGGTTTAGTGAGTGTGTGTGTGTGTAAGAACGCACTGGCTTTAGTGAGTGTGTGTGTGTGTGTGTAAGAGCACTGGGTTTAGTGAGTGTGTGTGTAAGAGCACTGGGTTTAGTGAGTGTGTGTGTGTAAGAGCACTGGGTTTAGTGAGTGTGTGTGTGTGTGTAAGAGCACTGGGTTTAGTGAGTGTTGTGTGTGTAAGAGCGCACTGGGTTTAGTGAGTGTGTGTGTGTAAGAGCACTGGGTTTAGTGAGTGTTGTGTGTGTAAGAACGCACTGGGTTTAGTGAGTGTGTGTGTGTAAGAGCACTGGGTTTAGTGATTGGGTTTAGTGAGTGTGTGTGTGTAAGAGCGCACTGGGTTTAGTGAGTGTTGTGTGTGTAAGAACGCACTGGGTTTAGTGAGTGTGTGTGTGTAAGAGCACTGGGTTTAGTGATTGGGTTTAGTGAGTGTGTGTGTAAGAGCACAGGGTTTAGTGAGTGTGTGTGTGTGTGTAAGAGCGCACAGGGTTTAGTGAGTGTTGTGTGTGTGTGTGTAAGAGCACTGGGTTTAGTGAGTGTGTGTGTGTGTGTGTGTGTGTAAGAGCGCACAGGGTTTAGTGAGTGTTGTGTGTGTGTGTGTAAGAGCACTGGGTTTAGTGAGTGTTGTGTGTGTGTAAGAGCACTGGGTTTAGTGAGTGTTGTGTGTGTGTAAGAGCGCACTGGGTTTAGTGAGTGTGTGTGTGTGTGTGTGTGTAAGAGCACTGGGTTTAGTGAGTGTTGTGTGTGTGTAAGAGCGCACTGGGTTTAGTGAGTGTTGTGTGTGTGTAAGAGCGCACTGGGTTTAGTGAGTGTTGTATGTGTGTAAGAGCGCACTGGGTTTAGTGAGTGTGTGTGTGTGTGTGTGTAAGAGCACTGGGTTTAGTGAGTGTTGTGTGTGTGTAAGAGCGCACTGGGTTTAGTGAGTGTGTGTGTGTGTGTGTAAGAGCACTGGGTTTAGTGAGTGTTGTGTGTGTGTAAGAGCGCACTGGGTTTAGTGAGTGTTGTGTGTGTGTAAGAGCGCACTGGGTTCAGTGAGTGTTGTGTGTGTAAGTGTTGTGTGTGTAAGA
>JAULUF010000102.1:532500-537500 GCA_031834385.1 Semotilus atromaculatus
GTCACAATTTACTCACCCTCAACTTGTTATAAACCTGCATGACTTTCTCTCTCGTCCATAATTGATCAAATATGATGTTATATAACATGTTATATGACCAATCAGAGATTAATTGTTCCGTTAAATGAGTCTGTGAATAAACGACCGGGCAAAAGAACGAATTGAATGCCTTTAGGTTCAAGTTAATCAAACCTATAAAAGCTCAACTTATTTTCCTGATGATCAGGTGAATTCAAAGCCTGAGTCCTTCACTGCACCCGTCTTCATTAGACCTGGAGGCCAGCGAATTAAAGGGATACTTCAGCTCTGGAAAGATGAATGTGTATTTAAAATGGGACATTTATGTAGAAGAAATGTGAAATTATTTTTGAATTTGGAGCTTTCTAGACTGAGAAAAGCCAGAAAATGTATTTTTGGCTCATATGGATGAAGACAACAACTCCCAGAATGCACTTGCTTCGCTGCCCTAAGAGGTCACGCCTACCGGTAACAGAGCGCAGCTAGACAACTAGGGAGTCTCCGTGATGAGTCTGCCCGTGATTACGAGATCGCTCAAAATGTCTGGGATTCGGCTTTTGCGTTATACAGTCGCCATTCATCATGTTTACAGTGGCGAGCAGGACGAGTGAGGGCCGCGGGAGAACGGCGCGAGGCCGGTGGCGTGATTACTGATGAGACGCACCAGTCTCGTATCTCTCACAGAGGAGCGGGAATTTTCATAGCAATGTTAAAATGCACATCAACCGATCACTTGTTTAGCGTTCATGTAAACACTACATTCAGATTCACCAATCGGAATGAAGTCAGTTAGATTGAAACAAAATTAGACAATGAATGACGACTGCAGAAATCAAAAACTGAATCCCTTACATTTTGGACGATCTCGAGGCCGGATATGTCCGGGAAAAAGAGGATGTAAACCCCTACTACTCAGCTTTCTCCACAGAACAAGAGCCTGCTAGGTTAGCTTCCAAATAAAAGATAGCCGACAGCCTGACTATTTGATAATTCTGTGAGTGAGATCCCACCCTCTATGGGCGGGTTGAAAACTTGCTGAACAGCGGCTTCTACTGGCTGTAGTCTTTAGCCTCTAGACAAAAAATCCTCCGATGACGCAAAATGACGATTTTTGCGTCATCGGAGGATTTTTTCCAGATTAAAAATACATAAATCTCTCATCTCAGGGGGATATGAAGGGGGGAAGCATGGTAATTCGAAAATACTACTGGTTTTCTACTGATACAAAGCTTAATGCTAAATCCTGAAGTAACCCTTTAAACACGCTGGAAGTGTCCTTGATCGTGATCTACAAATCATTCAGTGGATGTTCATGAATGACCCTGATTTCCCATCATTCATCTTCACTCTTTAGATCAGCACTAGCTCACTTCTCTTAGCATTTCTGCAGAATGTATACCACTGCAAATAATGCTTTTCTTACTTAGCATTTTTGTCTTGTTTCCAGTCCAAATATAGAAAAATTTGAATTCAAACAGAAACAAGATTATTTTTCTGACACCATTGGCAGATAATTTTGCTTATTTTAAGCAACAACTCACTTAAATTGTATTTATTTCCCTAGAAAACAAGACATCATATCTTATGGCATTTTAATCTAGTAAATGCATCTTGATTTAAGAATTTTTTAGATATTTTAGACTCTATTCCTGAACATTGTATAAGCATTCGCTTCATGTGTGTTTGAGCAGAAAGAGTGTCACCGTCACACGCGTTTGATTTTCCCGGTATAAACACAGAGTCCTTCTCATGAACATCAGTCTACAGGCTTACAGAGACAACTGGGGAACGCCTCGTGTTTTTAGTTTTGTTACAAGCGGTTCACACTAGTCAGAGAGGCAATTAAAAAGCGATTAATACATGATTATTCTTACACTGCAAAAACTTGTTTTCCAGTTAAATTAAGATTATTTTCCTTGTTTTACATTTGAATTAAGTTTTTTATTATTACCCCATTGGCAGATAATTGTTCTTGTTTTAAAAAAAGATAGATTTTCTTGTGTCATTTTACTCATCTAGTAAATGCATCTTGATTTAAGAATTTTTAGATATTCGGACTGGAAACAAGACATAAATATTAAGTAAGAAAAGCATTTTTTGCAGTGTACACACACACAGCCCTTTAACTATTAAAAACATGTTAATTGAAATAAAGCTGAATAAACTATAAATATAAGATAAACGTAAACTAACGCAAACGTAAACTAACAGTGGCGTTTCAGTTCTTGAAGCGTCTGATGAATATTGAATATATTTCCAGTGAATATTCAGTGTATCTGTTGCAGTTTCACAGCGTCAGTACATCAGTCATGTGATCGGAATATGAGATGAATCTGTTGATGTCCAGCATCGGTGTCATCGATCAGACGTTTTCAGTGATTAATGTGACGATGCTGCAGTAAATGAGCGTCTCGTTCAGATTCACAGAGTTTCTCTCTCCGCTGGTGTATTTTCAGACACTGACAGTGAAAAGGATTAAAGCGGGTTTGCTGACAGTGAACATATCAAATGTGCCGCTTGTGATTGTAGAAAGCAACATTCACAGAGCTTATGAATCTGTCTCTCTCTCTCTCTCTCTCTCTCTCTCTCTCTCTCTCTCTCTTTCTCTCTCACTCTCTCGCTCTCTCTCTCCCTCTCTCTCTCCCTCTCTCTCTCTCTCTCTCTTGATCACCTGCTTTGTCTGAAGTGAGTCACCTTGCAAATATATGAATAGTAAATGCAGGGAAAGTAATCTGCTTCCTGACGGATACACGGATGCATTTGCATATATCTCTGCCAGAAGTCTCTCTCCTGGCGAACCGGGATCCTGCGACCGGAATCCACAATAACACACCGCAACAAAGGGAAAGAGGACAGCAATTTTCATTATTGTTATTATTTTTAATGCAACAATTACATAAAATTACACACAAATATATTCATAATACACAATACCAAAGACAAAATGGCATATTGGTAACATTTAGAGTGGCCCCCAATTATAAAAATGTTTTTAATAATTTTTTTATTTATGCTTATTTACATTTTTAACAATATGTGTGTGTGTGTCCTCCTAAACCCTACATTATGCGGAAAACATGCAGCTTATACACTCACCTAAAGGATTATTAGGAACACCTGTTCAATTTCTCATTAATGCAATTATCTAATCAACCAATCACATGGCAGTTGCTTCAATGCATTTAGGGGTGTGGTCCTGGTCAAGACAATCTCCTGAACTCCAAACTGAATGTCAGAATGGGAAAGAAAGGTGATTTAAGCAATTTTGAGCGTGGCATGGTTGTTGGTGCCAGACGGGCCGGTCTGAGTATTTCACAATCTGCTCAGTTACTGGGATTTTCACGCACAACCATTTCTAGGGTTTACAAAGAATGGTGTGAAAACAGAAAACATCCAGTATGCGGCAGTCCTGTGGGCGAAAATGCCTTGTTGATGCTAGAGGTCAGAGGAGAATGGGCCGACTGATTCAAGCTGATAGAAGAGCAACTTTGACTGAAATAACCACTCGTTACAACCGAGGTATGCAGCAAAGCATTTGTGAAGCCACAACACGCACAACCTTGAGGCGGATGGGCTACAACAGCAGAAGACCCCACCGGGTACCACTCATCTCCACTACAAATAGGAAAAAGAGGCTACAATTTGCAAGAGCTCACCAAAATTGGACAGTTGAAGACTGGAAAAATGTTGCCTGGTCTGATGAGTCTCGATTTCTGTTGAGACATTCAGATGGTAGAGTCAGAATTTGGCGTAAACAGAATGAGAACATGGATCCATCATGCCTTGTTACCACTGTGCAGGCTGGTGGTGGTGGTGTAATGGTGTGGGGGATGTTTTCTTGGCACACTTTAGGCCCCTTAGTGCCAATTGGGCATCATTTAAATACCACGGCCTACCTGAGCATTGTTTCTGACCATGTCCATCCCTTTATGGCCACCATGTACCCATCCTCTGATGGCTACTTCCAGCAGGATAATGCACCATGTCACAAAGCTCGAATCATTTCAAATTGGTTTCTTGAACATGACAATGAGTTCACTGTACTAAAATGGCCCCCACAGTCACCAGATCTCAACCCAATAGAGCATCTTTGGGATGTGGTGGAACGGGAGCTTCGTGCCCTGGATGTGCATCCCACAAATCTCCATCAACTGCAAGATGCTATCCTATCAATATGGGCCAACATTTCTAAAGAATGCTTTCAGCACCTTGTTGAATCAATGCCACGTAGAATTAAGGCAGTTCTGAAGGCGAAAGGGGGTCAAACACAGTATTAGGATGGTGTTCCTAATAATCCTTTAGGTGAGTGTAAATCAGACCATTATGTCTATGAAATGTCCACATAAAGATAGAGAACCATATGTGTTTGTGTGTGTGTGTGTGTGTGTGTGTGTGTGTGTGTCTGTGTGTGTGTGTGTGTGTGTGTGTGTGTGTGTGTGTGAGTGAGTGTGTGTGTTATGAGGGTTATGAGTGATGAGGGTTATTTTATAAACATCACAGTCACACAGAGTCGTGATAAACGCGGGAAACACTGAGATGATATTGATTATAATTTATAATGACCGTCGAATGTGAAGATGTGTGTCTTCTCAGCTAAAAATATGTTTTAACGCCAACGTTCCCATTTCAGTTATGAAAACGGTATTTCTGAGTGTTCTCTGAACGTTCAGTTTTTAAAATGTTTTTTTTTCTTGGTTATGAGAACGTTAAGGAAACTGTATCATTCTTCAAACATTTTGGAAATATTACTTTTGGATGTTTTCTGAACGTTCCGAAACAAGTAGCAACATTTAAATAATGTTAGATGAACATCAGATAAAAAACATTCCATGAACAATGAATGAATAGCGTTAATTTTTGAGAACATTTATTAAAGACCGGATCACTTTGAATGAACTATTAACATAAATTTAATATCATAACATTACAGACTGTAACTCAGATTCAGATCAAACTCTGTGATGAAAATACAATCAAGATCA
>JAULUF010000102.1:542500-545000 GCA_031834385.1 Semotilus atromaculatus
AGATCATGCGTTCCTCATTAGATCAAATCCAGACTGAATCTGAAAACTTTCGCATTTCTGTGGTTATTTTGGATGAAATCTTCAGGATTTCTGACGTCTCAGGTTACGACTGTACATTCCCTGAGAAGGGAGCGAGACGCTGCGCTGATGGCGTTTGGGAACGCCCCTGCGTCTGAAGAACTAGTCCATGAGTGACGAGTGAACGCCACCAGGAACGGATAAGAGCACACCAGCGCCGTCGAGCAGAGCCGTCGAGCAGAGCCGTCGACCGGAGCCGTCGACCGGAGCCTTCGACCAGAGCCTTCGACCAGAGCCGCCGTCGACCAGAGCCGTCGACCGGAGCCATCTACCGGAGCCGTCTACCGGAGCCGTCGACCGGAGCCGTCGACCAGAGCCGCCGTCGACTAGAGCCGTCGACCGGAGCCATCTACCGGAGCCGTCGACCAGAGCCTTCGACCAGAGCCGCCGTCGACCAGAGCCGTCGACCGGAGCCATCTACCGGAGCCGTCTACCGGAGCCATCTACCGGAGCCTTCGACCAGAGCCGCCGTCGACCAGAGCCTTCGACCAGAGCCGCCGTCGACCAGAGCCGTCGACCAGAGCCGTCGACCAGAGCCGTCGACCAGAGCCGTCGACCAGCCTTCGACCAGAGCCGCCGTCGACCGGAGCCATCTACCGGAGCCATCTACCGGAGCCGTCGACCGGAGCCGTCGAGCAGAGCCGTCGAGCGGAGCCGTCGACCAGAGCCGTCGACCGGAGCCATCTACCGGAGCCGTCGACCGGAGCCGTCGACCGGAGCCGTCGAGCAGAGCCGTCGACCGGAGCCGTCGACCGGAGCCGTCTACCGGAGCCATCTACCGGAGCCGTCTACCGGAGCCGTCGACCGGAGCCGTCGACCGGAGCCTTCGACCAGAGCCGCCGTCGACCGGAGCCGTCGACCAGAGCCGTCGACCAGCCTTCGACCAGAGCCGCCGTCGACCAGAGCCGTCTACCGGAGCCGTCAACCGGAGCCGTCGAGCAGAGCCGTCGACCAGAGCCGTCGACCGGAGCCATCTACCGGAGCCGTCGACCGGAGCCGTCGAGCAGAGCCGTCGACCAGCCTTCGACCAGAGCCGCCGTCGACCGGAGCCGTCGACCAGAGCCGTCGACCAGCCTTCGACCAGAGCCGCCGTCGACCAGAGCCGTCTACCGGAGCCGTCAACCGGAGCCGTCGAGCAGAGCCTTCGACCAGAGCCGTCTACCGGAGCCATCTACCGGAGCCGTCGACCAGAGCCTTCGACCGGAGCCGTCGACCAGAGCCGTCGACCGGAGCCGTCTACCGGAGCCGTCGACCGGAGCCGTCTACCGGAGCCATCTACCGGAGCCGTCTACCGGAGCCGTCGACCGGAGCCGTCTACCGGAGCCATCTACCGGAGCCGTCTACCGGAGCCGTCGACCGGAGCCGTCGACCGGAGCCGTCGACCAGAGCCGCCGACCAGAGCCGCCGACCAGAGCCGCCGTCGACCGGAGCCGTCGACCGGAGCCTTCGACCAGAGCCGCCGACCGGAGCCGCCGACCAGAGCCTTCGACCAGAGCCGCCGTCGACCGGAGCCGTCGACCGGAGCCTTCGACCAGAGCCGCCGACCGGAGCCGTCGACCAGAGCCTTCGACCAGAGCCGTCGACCAGAGCCGTCGACCAGAGCCTTCGACCAGAGCCATCTACCGGAGCCGTCGACCGGAGCCGTCTACCGGAGCCGTCGACCGGAGCCGTCGACCAGAGCCTTCGACCAGAGCCGCCGTCGACCAGAGCCGTCGACCAGAGCCTTCGACCGGAGCCGTCTACCGGAGCCGCCGACCAGAGATCCCTCGGAAGGGAACTGTGTTAAGTTGTAACAGCTGCTCTCTTTAGTGAGCATTATCAAACGAAAATATTTGATAAAAGTGTTAAATCAACATATTACTCCAAAAAACTACTCTTCAGAATTGCAAAACATCCACACACACGCGCACACACACACACACACACACACACACACACATACACACTTAAACTCTCTCACACACTCAAACTCAAACAAACACACACACACACACACAAACAAACTCTCTCTCACACACACACACACATCTACTGAACACACACACACACACACATATCTACTAAACGCGCACACACACATCTACTAAACGCACACACATATCTACTAAACGCACACACACATCTACTGAACGCACACACACATCTACTGAATGCACACACACATCTACTGAACGCACACACATCTACTGAACGCACACACACATCTACTAAACGCACACACACACATCTACTGAACGCACACACACATCTACTAAACGCACACACACATCTACTGAATGCACACACATCTATATTACCTCTTTATATTTATTTGATTTAAATTATTTAAATTTAAATGTATTCAGTTAAATAGCATAAACATGGTTCAAATATGACTAGCTGTGGATCAAGCAATTTTTACTTAAAATTGTCAGTTTATAAG
>JAULUF010000102.1:550000-590367 GCA_031834385.1 Semotilus atromaculatus
TCAGAGCCTTTTGGTGGAAGATGTCTGTGTCTGTGTTTGTGTGTGTGTGTGTGTGTGTGTGTGTGTGTGTCCTTCTGCAATCGCTCTGGCCACTGTGAAATCCCGCTGACAAAGACAGCGCGCTCACACACACACACACACACACACTCTCAATGCGACAGACGCAGGCCAGAGGAACTCAAAATGGTGGCACGTCTCCCATGTCAGGGCAAACAGGTTCTCTCACATGAAGGTTACTGGCTGTTTTTCAGACACTGCTTCTATCTGATGTTTCTAAGCAGGTTCTCTATGGTTTTATGTAGACGTATGCACGTTATTTGTAACATTTTACTGATTTCACTCAAATGTTTTATGGATTTGCAACCAATGCATATGTGATCTTGTTCATCCAGCTGGTCATTTCTCTCAGGCTGTAGATTTTAGGGGAATTTTCCTGTAGTTTCCCTGTAATGACTGTGATCTGGTCGAGTGTCTGACCTGGAAAAGCTAAAAGCCGTCTTATGCAACTGTTGACACACAGCGATGGCTCATGGTTCAAGCTCACCGCTGACCCACTTTTCATGAAGATCCAGTCTAAAGCCTGTTCAGCTCGCAGGAGAAACGCTTGGATTGTAGCTCGCTCCTAAACCTGTGCTGTGTTTTCAGGAGTTTCAAGCTTTATTTCCACAATGCAAAGTCTCAAAGCAGCTTCACGAGACATATAAATCATGCAAACTTCATCAAATATGAAGTAAAGTCCACTTGAGGAAACAGAACATTTACAATGTCTCATGTTGTAGTATTTTGGGAGATGATTGTAGATGATGGTCCTCTGTAGACATCAGATCTCAGTGAGGCTTATTGCACGTTCTTTATTGTCTCTTTGTCATGTTCAACACAGAAAACGAATGAATAGACATAAAGGCATCTCATCTATTTTTAATGATAAACCAATGAGGATGAAGTTAACAGTGTAAACATGAGCCCCGTGTCAAACCCCATTGAGCTAGAATGGAAAACTCACTATTTTACCCAGTGTAAGTGTTAGTATTTGTATGATTTGTTATAGCGTTGATGTAAAGCTCTATGGATGTGCCTTGTGAGTGTGTTTGAGTTCACTAGGGTTTTGTGTTAATGACCTGTTGACTTGAGTTCATATTGAATGCAGGTGTCGACTACAACATGTTCATCAGTGAACGATTGAATGGTTTATTGCCGTACTAAAACATTGCTAGTTTAGTTTGCAATAGCTGATATTTCAGATGTTTCCCTGATGTTTCAGCATTAGCAGAGACTCTACGGCTGCAACGAACTGTTGATTGTTTCTTTGAGGATTTTTTAGTTTCTGTATTTTTTCCAATGGGAAAAAGTTGTACATGCACATCATGCCATGGCCAGTGTTTTCATCCAAACAACATACAAATGGAAGACTATAAGATCAAATCTAGTGAGTGTAAACTCTGCGATACATTTATAATATAAACACCACGTTCTAAACCAAAGCAAAGTATAAATAACTAATTTAAATCATTTTAACCGCACGTGAGAACTTGACATAACAGCTTGTTTTTTCAGTAAGTTCATTTCAATAGTATAAGTAACTTTACTGAACCCTAACAGTCTAATACTCTAATGAGAGTTAGTTGACATGTAGTTGTAAAGTTACTTGTAGTTAGTATTTGTCTAAAGTGCACTATTGTATTGATATAGTGTAACTGGTTTTTCTAATCACATGTACATTGTACACTCAGTTTGCTCATGAGCCTCACGTTATTTGCACTTATTAGTTATTTTGTCGTTGAAGACGAAACTGAACAACAACAAACCACCTGAGACCAAAACATCAATTCATGCAAATGTCGACCAGGAGTTTAAAAAAATCGTTTTTTATCTAAAATCACATGCAAACTGGACAAAGGTGTCATTCTAGTGCAGGATACTTAGTGTTCGTGTCAAAAAGCCAGTGTACTTCGAGCTTATGCACGTCTAGTGGAGTCTGAAATATCGTAATTATGAGATTCTGGAACATGAATGACCAAATGATGGGAAACTCTGAACACGGAAAAATACAAGTTGCCATGTGTGTTGACTTGTCTGCAATAAGATTGAGTAGAATTAGTTTTTGTTGTGATTAAGTTTCACTGGTGTCTAAAATTCTGGTATTGTATTTTTTTATTTTATTTTAGGGCTGCATGATTTGGGGGAAAAAAATCTTATTTTTCAAATCCCATATTAATGTGACTATAAAGATAATAATAATTGTTGAGTATTATTAACAAAATAAAAATATAAAACCCTAATAAAAAGAGTATTTAAGAAAAATAATATAATAATACTTTTATATGTCATTACAACTGTAAAATTACAATACTAATATCTTGAATGGGCCCTATTATGCTTTCCACTTCAGCAGTTAGTGTGTAATGTTGCTGTTTGAGCGTAATAAAGATCTGCAAGGTTACAAAGCTCAAAGTCATTAGTGTTGATGTAGTGTTTACTGGAGCTTTTGTACGGGTTCAGCAATGCTCAGGGAAATATCCATGGTTTTGTGATCGATTACTGTTTGTATAACCGTAGTTTTCAGACAAATATTAAATGGTGGATAACATCGTATCTTAAAATGTATAAGAAAATTACAAAAAAAACATACCACTCTTGACCACTCTTGACTCTTGAAATCCGTTCTGCACGATGCTCTTGTTCGTGAACATTGTCAGGGTCTGAATCAGGCCTTATGGACGCCATCATTAATGAGCAGAGCTCGTGGTTATGAAGGTTCGTGACATTTCCTGAATGGAGCCAATCACAACACACTGGGTCAGCTGACCAATCACAGCACAGTTCGTATTTCGGAAGGAGGGGCTTCATCGAAAACGAAGTGTTCAACCAATCTGGGGAGAGGAGCTGTGATAATGTAGAATATGTGAAAAATAATGTGTTTTTGAACAATCAAGCATGAAAACATATTCTAATACACCCCAAAAACAAAATCAAGACTTCGTAAAAGGGCATAATAGGACCCCTTTAATTTCTTCATTTTCAAACGTTAAACCATTTTGACGGAAAACCTCAAAGCTGTTCTTTTGATACCAGATTAACAGAAAGATTAAATTTCAGTGAATTTTTACTGATTTTAATGGATTGGTTGAGGAGTGTGAGATCTTACATGAGGATTTACAGGCTGGATTCAGTGAATGTTGGAGCAATGTGGTGATTTCATCTGAATAATGTTGTTATTAATAAGGCAGGAGACGTGGAGAAGCGTCTCCTTAATTACTCTGTCACAATGTTTCTTATGTCTCAGATGTTTCTCCTAAAATTCCATTTTGGAATCTTTGACTTTGGATTACATTGATGTTGACTTTAAAGACTCACATGAGGTCCGTGAGCTCTCGCTGCGGATCTGTGAGAAGCGCTGCGTTTCAGATTGTTTTTAAGAGGCAGCTGAAGGGCTTCCATTTTGATGGTCGAGTGATTTGAGCTACAAAATGGACCTTTCAGCAGAAATTCACAGAAGCGCTGAAGTTTGGAGTCGTTCCTCAGGCACCGAACAGAGGAAGAAACGAGACACACAAAAGCCAATTGAAATGGTCCAGTGGACGCTTTCTTGACATGATGCATGTGCTTATCTGAGTTATATAATGTTCTTGTGGACGTTAGAAACAGAGCCTCGAGTTAAGACTCGCGTGTTTATTTACGTAACCTGCTTTTCTTCATAATTAGTTGTGCTTTGGGTGTTTTTATTGAATTACAGTAGTCTGATGGTCGAAGATCTGTGTGTTATTATTAGTTTAATTGGATTCTCTTCTCAGATGATCACAGAAATGTGTGTTCACAAGCGTTCTGGTGCGAGCGTGTGTGTGTGTGTGTGTGTGTGTGTGTGTTTGAGATCCTCCAGACCGGTTTCGTGTTCCTCTGAAGGATCCTGAAGAAGGATGTGGCCGTCGAGGTTCTGTTGGACCACAAACCACAGATCACATCTGAACATCTCTCTATATCTCCATATCTCTCTCTCTCTCTCACACACACACACACACACACTCACTCACTCACTCACACACTCACACGCACGCACGCAGGGACGCACGCACTCACACTCCCGCACGCACGCACGCACACTCACTCACGCACGCACGCACGCACGCACGCACGCACACACACACTCACTCACTCACACACTCACACACACACACACACACACACACACACTCACTCACTCACTCACTCACACGCACACGCACGCACGCACTCACTCACGCACGCGCACACGCACACACACTCACACACTCACACACACACTCACTCACTCACACACTCACACACACACTCACTCACACGCACACGCACGCACGCACGCACGCACGCACGCACGCGCACACACACACACGTTGATGTTATTTGTGTGAGCGAGTCTTATATGACATTATTAGTTGTTTTATATATTAGTCATTGAACTGAAATATTAGGCTGTTGAAATTAAAAATATAATCAAAATGTGTATTACATATTTCAATATGTAATTATTAGTATATATAATGAATAATAATCATATAATAAATAATAATAATATTATTAGTATTAATATTAACAACTTAAATTACTTAAACTAACTTAACTTAAACTAACTTAAATTACTGTGCAAAAAAAAAAGACTGAAATAATATTAAGATTTTATTAAAATTACCATTTTTGAAACTTCTGGTTTCAAAGTTAATTTAACTATATCAACACAGTTTCTGATATTAATAATAATAATAATAATAATAACATATATGAATAATATAATAATAATAATTACACATTTTAATGTTTTTGAAAGAGGTTTCTTCTGCTCACCAAGGCTGTATTTATTTGCTCAAATTACGGTAACAAATTACAGCTGTGTTCTATGTGAATATACAGTAAAGTGTAATTTATTCTGAATGTTCATCATCATTACTCCAGTCTTCAGTGTCACATGATCCTTCAGAAATCAGGATAATATGAGGATCTGATGCTCATAAACATTTATGATTATTATCAATGTTGAAAACACTTGGTATTTTTGTGGCAACTGATACACTAGCATTTTTATATTACTTTTATTAATCAAGGATGCATTAAAAGTGACATTTATAATGTTACAAGTCTATTCATCAGAGAATCCTGAGAATGAAAAAGCTTTATGATTTCCACACGTCTTGATCATGGCATCAGAACGATGGGCTGTGATTGTGCAGATGTGTGTGTGTGTCCTCTCCGGCCGAGCGATGGCCTGTGATTGTGCAGATGTGTGTGTGTGTGTTCTCTCCTGCCGAGCGATGGGCTGTGATTGTGCAGATGTGTGTGTGTCCTCTCCGGCCGAGCGATGGCCTGTGATTGTGCAGATGTGTGTGTGTGTGTGTGTGTGTGTGTGTCCTCTCCGGCCGAGCGATAGGCCTGTGATTGTGCAGATGTGTGTGTGTTCTCTCCGGCCGAGCGATGGGGTGTGATTGTGCAGATGTGTGTGTGTGCAGATGTGTGTGTGTGTTCTCTCCGGCCGAGCGATGGGCTGTGATTGTGCAGATGTGTGTGTGTTCTCTCCGGCCGAGCGATGGGCTGTGATTGTGCAGATGTGTGTGTGTGCAGATGTGTGTGTGTTCTCTCCGGCCGAGCGATGGCCTGTGGTTGTACAGATGTGTGTGTGTTCTCTCCGGCCGAGCGATGGCCTGTGATTGTTCAGATGTGTGTGTGTGTGTGTGTGTCCTCTCCGGCCGAGCGATGGCCTGTGATTGTTCAGATGTGTGTGTGTGTCCTCTCCGGCCGAGTGATGGGCTGTGATTGTGCAGATGTGTGTGTGTGTCCTCTCCGGCCGAGCGATGGCCTGTGATTGTGCAGATGTGTGTGTGTTCTCTCCGGCCGAGCGATGGGCTGTGATTGTGCAGATGTGTGTGTGTGCAGATGTGTGTGTGTGTGTGTGTGTTCTCTCCGGCCGAGCGATGGGCTGTGGTTGTGCAGATGTGTGTGTGTTCTCTCCAGCCGAGCGATGGGCTGTGATTGTGCAGATGTGTGTGTGTGTGTGTGTGTGTCCTCTCCGGCCGAGCGATGGGCTGTGATTGTGCAGATGTGTGTGTGTGTGTGTGTTCTCTCCGGCCGAGTGATGGGCTGTGATTGTGCAGATGTGTGTGTGTGTTCTCTCCGGCCGAGCGATGGGCTGTGATTGTACAGATGTGTGTGTGTGTCCTCTCCGGCCGAGCGATGGCCTGTGATTGTGCAGATGTGTGTGTGTTCTCTCCGGCCGAGCGATGGGCTGTGATTGTGCAGATGTGTGTGTGTGCAGATGTGTGTGTGTGTGTGTGTTCTCTCCGGCCGAGCGATGGGCTGTGGTTGTGCAGATGTGTGTGTGTTCTCTCCGGCCGAGCGATGGGCTGTGATTGTGCAGATGTGTGTGTGTGTGTGTGTGTGTCCTCTCCGGCCGAGCGATGGGCTGTGATTGTGCAGATGTGTGTGTGTGTGTGTGTTCTCTCCGGCCGAGCGATGGCCTGTGATTGTGCAGATGTGTGTGTGTGTGTGTTCTCTCCGGCCGAGCGATGGGCTGTGATTGTGCAGATGTGTGTGTGTTCTCTCCGGCCGAGCGATGGGCTGTGATTGTGCAGATGTGTGTGTGTGTGCAGATGTGTGTGTGTTCTCTCCGGCCGAGCGATAGGCTGTGATCGTGCAGATGTGTGTGTGTGTGTGTTCTCTCCGGCCGAGCGATGGGCTGTGATTGTGCAGATGTGTGTGTGTTCTCTCCGGCCGAGCGATGGGCTGTGATTGTGCAGATGTGTGTGTGTGCAGATGTGTGTGTGTTCTCTCCGGCCTAGCGATAGGCTGTGATCGTGCAGATGTGTGTGTGTGTGTGTGTGTTCTCTCCGGCCGAGCGATGGGCTGTGATTGTGCAGATGTGTGTGTGTGTGTGTTCTCTCCGGCCGAGCGATGGGCTGTGATTGTGCAGATGTGTGTGTGTGTGTGTGTTCTCTCCGGCCGAGCGATGGGCTGTGATTGTGCAGATGTGTGTGTGTGCAGATGTGTGTGTGTTCTCTCCGGCCTAGCGATAGGCTGTGATCGTGCAGATGTGTGTGTGTGTGTGTGTGTTCTCTCCGGCCGAGCGATGGGCTGTGATTGTGCAGATGTGTGTGTGTGTGTGTTCTCTCCGGCCGAGCGATGGGCTGTGATTGTGCAGATGTGTGTGTGTGTGTGTGTTCTCTCCGGCCGAGCGATAGGCTGTGATCGTGCAGATGTGTGTGTGTGTGTGTGTTCTCTCCGGCCGAGCGATGGCCTGTGATTGTGCAGATGTGTGTGTGTGTGTGTTCTCTCCGGCCGAGCGATGGGCTGTGATTGTGCAGATGTGTGTGTGTTCTCTCCGGCCGAGCGATGGGCTGTGATTGTGCAGATGTGTGTGTGTGCAGATGTGTGTGTGTTCTCTCCGGCCGAGCGATAGGCTGTGATCGTGCAGATGTGTGTGTGTGCAGATGTGTGTGTGTGCAGATGTGTGTGTGTGTGTGTGTGTGTCCTCTCCGGCCGAGCGATGGGCTGTGATCGTGCAGATGTGTGTGTGTTCTCTCCGGCCGAGCGATGGGCTGTGATTGTGCAGATGTGTGTGTGTGTCCTCTCCGGCCGAGTGATGGGCTGTGATTGTGCAGATGTGTGTGTGTTCTCTCCGGCCGAGCGATGGGCTGTGATTGTGCAGATGTGTGTGTGTGTGTGTGTTCTCTCCGGCCGAGCGATGGGCTGTGATCGTGCAGATGTGTGTGTGTGCAGATGTGTGTGTGTGCAGATGTGTGTGTGTGTGTGTCCTCTCCGGCCGAGTGATGGGCTGTGATCGTGCAGATGCGTGTGTGTGTTCTCTCCGGCCGAGCGATGGGCTGTGATTGTGCAGATGTGTGTGTGTTCTCTCCGGCCGAGCGATGGGCTGTGATTGTGCAGATGTGTGTGTGTGCAGATGTGTGTGTGTTCTCTCCGGCCGAGCGATAGGCTGTGATCGTGCAGATGTGTGTGTGTGCAGATGTGTGTGTGTGCAGATGTGTGTGTGTGTGTGTGTGTGTGTCCTCTCCGGCCGAGTAATGGGCTGTGATCGTGCAGATGTGTGTGTGTGTTCTCTCCGGCCGAGCGATGGGCTGTGATTGTGCAGATGTGTGTGTGTTCTCTCCGGCCGAGAGATGGGCTGTGATTGTGCAGAGGTGTGTGTGTGTGTGTGTGTGTGTGTGTGTGTGTGTGTGTTCTCTCCGGCCGAGCGATGGGCTGTGATCGTGCAGATGTGTGTGTGTGCAGATGTGTGCGTGTGTGTGTGTGTGTGTGTCCTCTCCGGCCGAGCGATGGGCTGTGATCGTGCAGATGTGTGTGTGTGCAGATGTGTGTGTGTGCAGATGTGTGCGAGCACAAGGCGTCTTTCAGAGTACAGCGGCTCGCTTGTTGCTCTCGCTCGGCTCAAGGTGCCAGTGTCCAAGTCTGATTAAACATTGAAGGAGGAGAAGCTCTCGCCGCGGAGTTAATATTAATGCGTCTCTCGTGTTTCTGCGAGAGGAGCCGTTGGTCAGAACTGAGACGTGTGGATGCGAATGCGGGACATTGATGTTTCGTTGCTATTTAAAGAGTGTGTGTGAAATCCTTCAGCTTCATGGATCACGGTTCCTCATGCAGGAACGTTCATCTCTTACTCTTCAGGGTTTCTTGCCGTTTCTGCTCTGTTTTAAAGGGAGAACTTCATAATTCTGTGCAGTTGTGTTGAATTGTGCAGTTTTAAGCTCATCGGCATCATCTGATTAAACGCACATATATCGACAGTCTCGTCAACTGATCATACGCATATTTCTTGTGTGTATTTTGAGCAGGTATGGTGTAAAATAAGCTGCTGTTACTGTAAAGTTTGTGCGTCGGAAAACATCAGCTCTTTAGATGTTGTTATTGTTATCGGTCATTGAAACCTCCCATCAGTTATGGTTATATATGTGCAGAATCATAAACAGTCTGTTATGGTTTCAAGTCCTCCTGGTTAGTAACTGGTTATTCCTGTACTGTACATTTACAACACAAACGATGATGACACAGGTTTGAAGCTGGTGACCGATTGATTCTTGCATTACGGATGTAACATTTTATATTTGTATTGTATTTTTTTTTTTATGGTGTATTTCTTTCTTTTTTTGTTCTTTTTTTTGTGAAGCACTTTTAAATGTAACTTTTAAAGGGGCTATAGAAAGTAAAGTTTATGTTTATTATTATTATTATTATTATTATTATAACATTTACAGTCAAAATGTGAAATTATCAGTATACATTACTAGTCATAAACTTTAATGTTTCTTTAATGTTTCTGAAAGTCTCTTTGCTCACCAAGCCTGCATTGATTTGATCAAAAATACAGTAAATATATTAACATATTATTACAATTTAGAATAGCTGTTTTATTTGAGTATATAGTAAAGTGTAATTTATTCCTGTGATCAAAGCTTCAGTCTTCAGTGTCACATGATCCTTCAGAAATCAGGATAATATGATGATCTGATGATCATAAACATTTATGATTATTATCCATGTTGAATTTTTTGTGTGGAAACTTGATACATTTTATTTCCAGGATTTTTTGATGAATAGAAAGTTCAAAATACCTCTTTCTATGGATATGAAAGTTCTCATATGGCACTTACAAGCTGGTGTTTCAGATCTGATAACAAAATATTGCCTCTAAATTACTTCATTTTGAAGCGAATCACAGATCAGAGCAGAACGATGAAACACTACGGTAAACAATTTACATTCACAATTTGTTCTGAAGTGTCTGCAGCGTTTAATGTTGAGAGTAGTGAAGTCATTACGCTCGTATGAAATGACATTTATTTGCTGTAAACGTCAGCTTCAAGACAAACTAAATGTAAAGTGTGTGTGGAAATGATTGTGATGACACAGGATGGGTTTCTGGACCTCATGCAGTACGGCTGGATAGAATGGTATTGAAATGATTAAAAGTGAAGTATGTGGATGGTTCTTCAGTAAACACTTAATTTTTTGTCAAATCAGTGTAAGCTCTGAAAGCTCCCAGGCTTCAGCTGAGAACAGTCCATCATTAAGCGCTCCTATGGTCCAAGCCGAGGTCTTCTTCATGCTTTGATGTTGTATGCGGTTTGATGGGAACACTCATTGGCTGGAGAGAAAGCCTGAATCAGGCCACAGACTGAAAGAGAACAGCGGAATTGGAACTGAAGGTTTCCTGAGGGAAAACGCTTCCTGGTTATTTTCCAATGTTTTGGTCCTGAGCGTTTCACTCTTTTCTTCCTGCTGTCGCTCCCGACGCTCGGATGGCCTCATTGGATGGTGATGCGTGACATTAATGACACCATTTGAAGCATCTTGCCCTCTTGACCTCAGAGTTTGTCCTGTGTAGTGTACTGTAGTGTAGTGTACTATATTGTGTACTGTAGTGTAGTGCAGTCCAGTGTAGTGTAGTGTAGTATAGTGTACTGTACTGTAGTGTAGTATAGTGTACTGTAGTGTAGTGTAGTATAGTGTAGTGCAGTCCAGTGTAGTGTAGTGTAGTATAGTGTACTGTACTGTAGTGTAGTATAGTGTACTGTAGTGTAGTGTAGTATAGTGTAGTGCAGTCCAGTGTAGTGTAGTGTAGTATAGTGTAGTGTAGTGTACTGTAGTGCAGTCCAGTGTAGTGTTGTGTACTGTAATGTCAGTAGTTTCCTTTTTTTTCTTTTTTTAAATGTACAGGAGAAAAATGCATCGTGCCATTGGTAGATGTGTTTCTCGTAACCAATCACGACCGTCCATGTTTGAATATGCAGACATGAGATTATGAGAATATGCGCTTCCTGTAATCCAGCATATGAATGAAGTATGTAGACGTTCCTCAGTTTGAGGAGCTGGAGGAGAGCGTGACCTGGTTGAGCGAAGGATCTCCTCAGGTTCATCCATCATCATTAGAGGAACGCTCCCGCGCCTGAGGCCGGCGATTAGTGCAGCTCAGGGAGGATGACATATGTCTCTTTAAATAATGCAGAGCTGAGATTGTGTCTTATAAGTGTAAAGTAGCATTTTTAATTGCAAGACATTTTATTTGATGCGTTGCTGGGCAGATATGAGACTCGCATTGTGTTTTTTACATGAAGCTTATGTGAATCTGATCAAATACTGAAATATAATGTTTTGAGAGTTATTGGAGTACATTTTAAGTTCAATTTCCTGTGCTTTACTAGCAATACTGGTCACACTTTACAATCAGGTTCATTAGTTACCATTAATGTATTACCTAACATCACGAGTAATACGTGTGTTACTGTTTTTATTAATCTTTGTTAATGTTAGTTCATATAAATCCACCTGTTCATTGTTTGTTCATGTTAGTTCACAGTGCATTAACTAATGTTAACAAACACAACCTTTGATTTCATTAACGTATTAGCAAATGTTGAAATTAATAAATGCTTTAGAAGTGTTGTTCATTCTTAGTTCATGTTAACTAATGACACTTATTGTAAAGTGTTATAGCAGTTTCTGAGTGAAACCAGTTTTTATGATGTTTGAGTTGGTGAAGTTCACTGATATTTTCCAGTGTTGCTCCAAACGCTGAATGGCGTTTCATTCCAGTATTATCTTAAATGATTCTCCTGTAGTTGTGCAAGATTTCTGTCTTTCGATTGCAGACACAGTTTGAGACTTACAGATTCTTGTGCTGATTTTAACGAGATCTCGTTTGTGATTACGAGGATCGTTCTGGTGTTAGTTGTGAGGAAGCGGTGTAGTGTTTGCTCTTATGTGTGAATGCAAGTCCAGTCAGCTTTATTTATACAGCGCTTTTTACAACACTGAGTGTTTCAAAGCAGCTTTACTGAGTTAACAGGAAAATAATGCAACAAAGTTTGTTTAGAAGAAAATAGCGTCACAGTTCAGCTTAAAGTGCCCCTATCATGGTATTTTAAAGTTTCCTAATGTTGTTGTAGAGTCTCCTACAACATGTTTACACGCATCAAATGTAAAAAAAAACTGTTTAATTTCCTCACAATATACATTTGCACATCATCACATTTTCCATGATTCTTTCCATGAAGTTGTGATTGGCCAGACAGCTCAGTCTGTTGTGATTGGCCGACAGCTCAGTCTGTTGTGATTGGCCTGACAGCTCAGTCTGTTGTGATTGGCCGACAGCTCAGTCTGTTGTGATTGGCCGACAGCTCAGTCTGTTGTGATTGGCCGACAGCTCAGTCTGTTGTGATTGGCCGACAGCTCAGTCTGTTGTGATTGGCCGACAGCTCAGTCTGTTGTGATTGGCCTGACAGCTCAGTCTGTTGTGATTGGCCGACAGCTCAGTCTGTTGTGATTGGCCGACAGCTCAGTCTGTTGTGATTGGCCGACAGCTCAGTCTGTTGTGATTGGCCGACAGCTCAGTCTGTTGTGATTAGCCGACAGCTCAGTCTGTTGTGATTGGCCGACAGCTCAGTCTGTTGTGATTGGCCTGACAGCTCAGTCTGTTGTGATTGGCCGACAGCTCAGTCTGTTGTGATTGGCCGACAGCTCAGTCTGTTGTGATTGGCCTGACAGCTCAGTCTGTTGTGATTGGCCGACAGCTCAGTCTGTTGTGATTGGCCGACAGCTCAGTCTGTTGTGATTGGCCGACAGCTCAGTCTGTTGTGATTGGCTGACAGCTCAGTCTGTTGTGATTGGCCAGACAGCTCAGTCTGTTGTGATTGGCCAGACAGCTCAGTCTGTTGTGATTGGCCAGACAGCTCAGTCTGTTGTGATTGGCCGACAGCTCAGTCTGTTGTGATTGGCCAGACAGCTCAGTCTGTTGTGATTGGCCGACAGCTCAGTCTGTTGTGATTGGCCGACAGCTCAGTCTGTTGTGATTGGCCGACAGCTCAGTTTGTTGTGATTGGTCGACAGCTCAGTCTGTTGTGATTGGCCGACAGCTCAGTCTGTTGTGATTGGCCAGACAGCTCAGTCTGTTGTGATTGGCCGACAGCTCAGTCTGTTGTGATTGGTCAACAGCTCAGTCTGTTGTGATTGGCCGACAGCTCAGTCTGTTGTGATTGGTCGACAGCTCAGTCTGTTGTGATTGGCCGACAGCTCAGTCTGTTGTGATTGGCCGACAGCTCAGTCTGTTGTGATTGGCCGACAGCTCAGTCTGTTGTGATTGGCCTACCCGTGTACAGCGTCTCCAGAGCCTGAGCGCGACAGCGCGTCGAGAACAAAAACGCCCATTCATAACACCGACAGCTCTGCATGTCCTGAGGCTTCCACACTGTAAACTAAACACAGTAACGAACAATGACGTCGATTTTACCATATTAATGCGAGCGCGAGTCCGGTGATGAAATATTAGAAGAACTAGTTATTCAACCTCCATCGCAAGGACGACTCGATAATAGTGGCCCACAGCTGATCAGCATTTCAGTTAGACAGTCATAATGAGAGTTAGCCAGTTAGCAGGAGACCTACACAATATAAAACTCAAAACTAAGTATTTTGAACACCATCTTTCAAGAGCAAGCGGTTTGTGAATCCTGCATTGGACTCCTGAGATTTGAGAAGCAGTCATCTATACTATAAAATAAAGGGAACACAGAAATAGTTTAGGATTATACTGCTGATATCTTGGTAAAGATGAATTTTAACCACTGATTCTTCACATGCTCATCCTTGGGGAGTGAAAAATAACTGGCTTTACCTTCCCATCATGCACAGCGCCGTCTTCTCGACATGATGCTGTCAGTTCAGGAATCAGCTCCGGTTTGCTAATATATGCTAATGTTTCGTATCTACGTCACTACGAAACGGCTAATGACTCGTTTCAAAAACAATTCATTTCATTGACTCAGAGTCGACTTTTTGAAAGACAATAACTTTATATACGGTGCACTTTCAGATATAAAACTTTGCAGGATGTTTTCATTCACTTAGAGCTTTATTACACACTACACGAACAGTCATTTTCAAAAATCCATGATAGGGGCCCTTTAAAGGAACACTCCACTTTTTTTGGAAATAGGCTCATTGTCCAGCCCCTCTAGAGTTCACACAGTTTGACCGTTTTCGAATCCATTCAGCCAATCTCCGGGTCTGGCGCTAGCACTTTTAGCATAGCTTAGCATAGATAATTGAATCTGATTAGACCGTTAGCATCTCTCTCAAAAAATTACCAAAGAATTTTGATATTTTTCCTATTTAACACTTTTATAGTTTCATCGTGTAATAAGACGAAATTCCATTCCTGCGTAATAATCAAGGAGCTTTACTGCCGTACCATGAGTGAGCAGCGCAGTGATATTACGCAGCGCCTGAAAATAGTCCCCAGCTATACAACATCCAACGTGACCGGCACTAAGTTTCAGGCGCTGCGTAATATCACTGCACACATGGTTGTCTTAGTTCACAATGTAAAGGCAAGTTTTAAATAGGAAAAATATCTAAACTCTTGAGAGATGCTAACGGTCTAATCAGATTCAATGATCTATGCTAAGCTATGCTAAAAGTGCCAGACCCGGAGATCGGCTGAATTTATTCGAAAACGATAAAACTCTGTGTAACTCTTGGAAAATGAGCCTATTTCCAAAAAAAGTGGAGTGTTCCTTTAAGTAAGTTCAGTGATGGTTCATTTTTGTTGTAAAAAAAAAGTTATTAATTTAGTTGCTCTGGAGAAAACCATGATGTCATCGTCAGCTCAGTTCAGTTCTCATATAATGCTGTCAATGCAGGAGATCAATAATATTGTTGAATATTAAATTAAATGTCCTCAACTAAGCAAGACAAAAGCCAATGGCGACAGGAACCAAAACTCCATCAGGGACAGAATGGAGAAAAACCCTCGTGAGAAACCAGACTCATTCTCAGTTCTCCTCTGGCCAGCGAGCCAACAGTGTGTGATTATGATTATGATTCAGGCATTACAGGTCAGAGGTCAGATTGGATCAGAACATCCAGGATGTGTGTGAATGCATGTGTGTGTGAACAGGCCATCAGGGCTTGAAGAGTCAGGAAGATCTGCTGCCGGTGCCTTGAGGAGCACAAAATGGTGGATGACCAGTGTCAGCGCTTGACGCGCGCGAGTGAAATGGAGTCGCTAGCGCTGATGCGGGAGATAATTCAGGCAGGAGCAGCGGAGCGAGGAGACTCCTCGACCACAGCACTTTCTCACATCAACATCAGTGTTTCCACTGTCACAGCTGACCTGAGGCTTTGCTGAATCAGAATCATCAGAATTATTCATTATTATAATAGTATATGGAACCCATCAATTTTTTTTTAGGTTTTTAATTCAAAGATGAATATTTTGACCATTCTTCAACTTCACATCTGACATGAGGCTTTCTGGGAACACTTTAATTTTTTATATATTGACCTGCAAACATCATCATAATTATTCATTATTATAACAGTATATGGAACCCATTACAATTATTGTATGTTTTGCTCCTGTTTTTTAATTCATAGATAGGATTTCATTAATATTTTGATAATTGAACTAGGAAAGTTCTACAATTTGTAGAAATATTCATCACCTCAATCTGAGGAGTTTTCTAGATCAGTGCTTGTCTTCAGGACACCGATCTTACGTTAGATCACCGCTGAAATGTATGGACAATACGTGGAGTTATTAATGCTGGTGGAAAAGTTATATAAGGAAAATAAATTTTTCTGTGTTCTGAAAATAATACTTGGTGTTTTCGGTTCTTCTCTCGGTTCTGGATCTTCTTGGTAGAGTTCAGCGCTGTCGAGTGCTTTAAGTTTTTTAAATACTTTTTAAATACTTCAATATTAAAGTTAGTAACACATGGCTGATGTAGTGCATACAGTATACAGTACAGGGCTAAAGTCTTCATAAAAACATTTGTTTTAGGGCATAGAGATTATATTTTCACATATTTTAGAGCATATCATTTTAGCAAATTGTGTACACGTGGCATTTAAATGTGTCTATTTTGTGTGCATCTTTGCCATTGTTAAGGTATGTTGAAGTGACTCTTTCTGCAGGTTGTGTTGTTACACCAGTAGGTGGCAACAGACGATTCAGTGAGTGACTCACTGATCATCCAGTCAACCGATTCGTTCAAAACACTGATTCATTTAGGAAATAAGCAACTGAATCATTGAATTGTTCAGAAACACTGATTCATTGAGAAACAAAACAAGTAGCTGTCATCTTGAGTGAGTCACTGAATCACTCATTCAAACTCAGGAAGGAAACAAGTGACAGTCTTTATGAACGATTCATTGAATCATTCAAATGACTTGTTTAAAACTGAGGCTATATAGTATGTGAAAAAAAGTTATCTGCAAAATTCTGAAGTGCACATATGATGGACACTTTACTTGTCCCATGAGGCCACGGGAGAGGACTGAAGCTGGCAATGTATGCTGTACAAATGTAGTATGTCCGGATTACATTCATATTATATAGAGCGTAATTTTTTAGCAGTCCTGAAGAACCTCTTCGAGAGTATGTGTTGTTATTTGTTGTATTGTTTGTTGAGCCTTTGTCTAAAGACAATTTTCTACCCCTGTTGGGGATAGACAATAACGTTTTGAATTGAATTGAATTGAGAGCCTGATTCTTTCGTAATGAGTCATTGAATCAATTAGATTAAATGACTCCCTCTGATTCATTCAGATTGAGTCATTGAATCTTTATGGATGAGTTAATGAATCATTTATTTGAACGAGTTGTTCAAAATGGATTCTTTCAGAAAAGAAAAAAGTGACTCTTTATGAATGAGTCATTGAATCGTTCATTTAATCTATTTGTTGAAACTGCTGTTTTATTAAGGGAAAAAAATAATCAGTGGGCTGTCATTAAGTGTCTCATTGAATCTGATTTGTTCAACAACAGTGGTTCATTTAAAGAAAGACGTTCTCTGATTCGTTCAGAATCGAGACAAAATGTCTAAAACAGAAGTCACTCAGTATCAACTTGTTTATTGAGATGTTGTATAAAAGCTGTTTTCTGGATCATGTTGCTTGTGTGATATTGCTTATATATCCGTCTAGTGTTACTGTGTGTTTAAGGGATAGTGTGTCTCAGGGGAAGCGCAGTAAGAGGTCGGCTGTCACTCTCCTCCTGTTCTCCACGGCCGGTTAAGAACGAGAATAACACTGGTGTGTTTTGCAGAAGAGGTTATAGCGGGTCTTAAATCTGCTCTTGGGAACGGCTTGTGTTGGATGCGTCTCAGAAGCTTCATGTAGGTTTGTTAATGGCTGACCTATTTCTGCTGCCATATGCTTCCTGGAAGGGATTTGCTTTGAAACATAAAAGCCAATGATTTGGATGGAGGAAGAAGATTATGAGCACATCGCTCGAGAAGATCTCACATCTGTTGATATGAACGTTGGGAAATAGTCAGCGTTATGTGAAGCTTTTAATGTTGTTTATGTGTCGATATGGTGTTTTTAATATGCTTTAACACACACATGTGTAAGTTCATAAGTCGACAGCATTGCTGAGTATTTCCTCCTTAAAACTGCAGTGAACCAAAGACAGTCTCAAAAACACGAATCGCTGGTGTTTCTGACGTCACAAACGACCTTGACCAATCAGATCAACGTGTGATCGTCAACCAGTGGATCTCTGAGGGAGGGAGTGAGTGGAGGCGGGGCTCATTTGCATATTCATAGAACCACACATATTAATGAGGCGAGGGTGTCGAGTTACATTCAATATATTTAAAGGCATTTTTCAAGGAACAACGCTTAAAAATGTAATTTTGATGAGTTTTAAGCGGTAAAATGATTGACTACAGGTGCACTTTAAGCATAATCTATATTTGTGATGCATTCAAAAACAAATGTCGACTATATTGTTTACGCTTATGGTTCTCGACTATAAATGCACTTGTAATCTGTGCTACAATACAAAGTCTTTTAGTGTTGTTTTAATTGAAAAACATTTTCCACTTTTGAGAGAACCGTTCATAATGTAGAGAGTGTGTAGATCAAGTGTTAAAAAGGCTCTCTTTTTTTAGACCTGATGTTGAAAACGGTTGGAGACACCAGTAATGTGTCACTCGCTGGCATTTTCTCAATCCAGTTTTTCAGGAAACTCCCGTAAGAACAGGAACTGGTTTGTGTTCGAGGTCTGTGTGTGTCTCTGATCGCATCTGCAGATCTTCAGTGCAATCTGAGCTTATCATGAGAACCATCTGAGACTTCCCCACCGACAGACGGCGCATGACGAGCGCTTTGAGGAACTGGAGGTTTGCAGAGCTCAGCTTCTGCTGTTGTAATGGAGAACATGTGTGTGAGATGTGTTTTTTTGCTCGGCACGTATGAAACTGAATGTCTGGCTGAGTTTCCTCTTCTTCTCTGGCCTCTCATGATCTCAAGCTTTGTGTGACACCATCAGCATTCAGAGAGGTTGAGAGTGCTGGAAGGTTTGTTCAAACGCTCAGTCCAGGGTTATTTTGGTCGCTTGCATAACCTTAAGGGCACCGTTCCCAATTCAACCAGAAATAACTCTCAGAGCATGCTTCAGGAAGTCTTCTTCAGGAAACTGGTCAGCATGTGACATTAGTGGAGCAGAACCATGATCTCAGAAGAAAAGAGTTCATACAACCTTCCATCATTGGAATATGCAGTAATTTAAGACGTTTATCCTTATAAAAATGTGTTCTTTAAAATTGAGTCAAGAACCCTTGAGGTCTTGCAGTAAAATTAAACTTCTATACGTTTTTTTTCCCACTTTCATTTCTCTAAGTTCTTTCAATTCTGCAATAATCCGCTTTAAAGTCCCCCTGGGGAAAAATCCAGCTTTTAATGTTGTTTATATGTCTATTTGGTGTTTTTAGTAGACAAAGCATGTGTAAGTTCATAAGTCGACAGCATTGCTGAGTATTTCCTCCTTAAAACTGCAGTGAACCAAAGACAGTCTCAAAAACACGAATCGCTGGTGTTTCTGACGTCACAAACGACCTTGACCAATCAGATCAACGTGTGATCGTCAACCAGTGGATCTATGAGGGAGGGAGTGAGTGGAGGCGGGGCTCATTTGCATATTCATTGAACCGCGCATACTAAATGAGGCAAGGGTGTCGAGTTACATTCAAGATATTTTAAGGCATGAAGAGACTTCTTTCAAGGAAAAAACTTTTAAATATGTCAGTTTGCTGATCAAAGATGAGTTTTAAGGGATAAAATGATTGACTACAGGAGGACTTTGAAGTTTTCTGATGATAAAACAGATTGTTGAGGAGAGCAGGTTTGCTAATATGCTTCTTTATTTATAAAGATAAATACAAACCATATTGATTTTCTGCTCCTCTAGTTTTAGCACCTTAACACCAGCACCTTAGACATCTCTAGTGACTCGTCCTGTGACGTTTATGTGGCAGAAATCGGTCGTTTGTTTTACATAATGTGTTCCATGAGCTTATATAACCCGGTGAGATAAACCACACGCCGGAGATCCCGTCCCCGTCTGAGAACCTGATCTTCAGCTCCTGGATCTTCAGACCTGAAACATGTTGGTGACAGAGTTGATCCTCACTAACCCTATGAAGGAAAATCTCAAATTATGCCTCCAATATCTTGACTGAAATATCTGTGATGTCCATATTCAGTTTTATCTCTATTTTGTGTTTTTCCAATGCATGTCAAAAGGTTGGCATAATTACGATTTCTCAATGTTTAAAAAAAAAGTTTCTTCTGCTCTCCAAGGCTTTTATTTATTTAATCAAAAATACAGTATAAAATATAAAATATTATTTCAATGTAAATCATCAGTTTTCTATGTGAATATACAGTAAAGTGTAATTTATTCCTGTGATCAAAGCTGAATGTTCAGCATCATTACTCTAGTCTTCAGTGTCACATGATCCTTCAAAAATCAGGATAATATGATGATCTGATGCTCAAGAAATATTTATTTTTATTGAAAACTGTTCATATTTTGGTGGAAACCGCTACACTACCATTCAAAAGTTTGGGATAAGAAAGATAAAAAAATTACTTTTATTCCTCAAGGATGTTCATTTGAACTTTCTATTCATCTAAGAATCACAATTTCCACAAAAATATGAACTGTTTAAAACATTGATAATAATCAGAAATTTGTCAAAATCCTCATATTATCCTGATTTGTGAAGGATCATGTGACACTGAAGACTGGAGTAATGATGATGAACATTCAGCTTTGATCACAGGAATAAATTACACTTTACTGGATATTCACATAGAAAACTGATGATTTACATCGGAATAATATTTAAATTTGTTTACTGTATTTCGAGCAAATAACTGCCACTTTTGTAAGCAGAAGAGAGTCAGAAATATTTTAAAATATTAATTATTCCAAACTTGACCACCGGGGAACATAAGATGACACTTCAATGAAGCTATGAAATAAATCAATGAGCAAATTAACAGTCCTTAAGCAGCTACATCATTTGTAACTATATATATTTGTAATAATCCGGTTAAATATTAATACTAGATTCTGGTTTGGTTTTAACATGTTTTTCAGCCATCAGTTAATTTGCTCAATCAGTTCATCATTATTCATCCATGAGAGATGATTAGATGTTTCTGGTGAAACAGAATAATGAACGAGAACTCTCTCTCCCTCTCCCTCTCTCTCTCTCCCTCTCTCTCTCTCTCTCTCTCCCTCTCTCTCTCTATCTCTCCCTCTCTCTCTCTCCTCTCTCTCTATTCCCCTCTCTCTCTCTCTCTCTCTCCCTCTCTCTCTCTCTCTCCCTCTCTCTCTCTCTCTCTCTCTCTCTCTCTCCTCTCTCTCTATTCCCCTCTCTCTCTCTCTCTCTCTCTCTCTCTCTCCCTCCCTCTCTCTCTCTCTCTCTCCTCTCTCTCTCTCTCTCTCTCTCTCTCTCTCTCCCTCTCTCTCTCTCTCTCTCTGTCTGCTGTGTGAGATGGTGGACCGACGGTTAAGGACAAAACCCCTGTACTTCTAATCAGCTTAATGTTGGCTTATTCTTTGAAAGGGGGGGCAGCTGCGTTGGTGATTAACAAACGACCGTAGACTTTGGAATCCGTGGAGTCGGACATTTGCATTGGGATAGAAAGGTCTCGGAGGTGTCCGGGTCGTCGTTCCCGGGTTTTCCCAGGTCTTCGTTCTCTCCCGAGGGCTGCAGATGTTTCTGAGCTCTGAAACAGGGAAGTTCAGGCATGCTTTGCATTTTTAGACCCCCTTGTGAAGCTTTAGTTTCTCTGAACTTGTTTTGAGGAGATGAGAGTCCTTCTATCTCTGTCCTGTGTGTGTGTGTGTAAGTGTGTGTGTGTGTGTGTGTGTGTGTGCGTGCAAAATCAGAAATTAACCAAGACTAGACTAGTCAGTCTTGAGAAAACCGGTTTTGGGTTCATATTATTGACCAAAAATTGTCACACAGAACGTGTTTTTTTTGCATTGAAAAATGCAAGATGCAAAAAATGTCCACCTGATGCATCTTAACTTAAAGTCCCCCTGTAGTCAACAATAATCCCTTAAAACTCATCTCAACAGAAAACTTTTAATGTGTTCCGACCGTTCATTTGCACGACAACAGTGTTTGGTGCTCGAGAACACAAACTTTGAAACCGGTTCCAAGGTGTTATGAAACCGTTTCCAAGGTGTTATCATCTCCTTCAAAAACGCACACCTGTGTGAACGCTGACGGCGTGCACATGCGCATCACGCGTTTGGTCTATAGGTATGTGCGTTTGAATATATATGTGCGCAGGCGTGTAGTCTTTCTCTACTTTGACCTCACCAAATGACTTTAAAATTCATAATACAGATTTTTTTTGTATCAATGTGAACTGGAATCATTTTGACAACGTTTTAAATCCCAAGATGTTGAAAATGTAAGGAGCTGAGCTCAGGCTGGCACGAGAGAAGGGTTTTTCTTCCTGCAGTTCTGCTGAGCTTGAAGGTTTTGGGTGCGTTACATCTGCTAGATATATTTCTGTCAGCTGCTCTCCAGTGGCAGCGAGAGGATCAGATCTGCGAGTCCATGTTACGCTCTGCCTGAACACCTCAGCACACATTGCTGCTCTTAAAATGGCTGCCCTTGAAGCTCAAAGCTTCTGTGGCGCTCGTGGCTGTCAGAAGCACATGAAAGCTTCACAGATTTCACCCCATTAGGCTCCGACAGACAGGCTGCTTGGTGCAATTTGCGTCGTTTTATGTCTTATATTTTCAAGTTTGTGTTTTCTCCTCTACCTGGGTTTGTCCAGATATGGATGTAACTTTGTTCTGAGTTCCTCGGGAGTACCGGAACAGATCCGGGCGGAGCTGAAACTCGACCTCGAGAGACAATGGGCGAACCTGCCCTGGGACACACTGGCAGTGTTGTTCAGAACGAAGGTTGAAACCACCAGTGTCTGCTTTTACGGTTTGAGGCCACAGGTGATAAGATGTAGGTGTGAGGGCTCGGATGTCTTTATTCTCTTCTCATCTGGCAGGAATTCCAACCATTCAGTCTAGAAACCTGTTTTCTCTTCTGTTGGTAAAGTCTACACGCTATAGAATCTTAAAGGGTTCCATCGGGCGCTTCATAAATCAAAGCTTTTCCCATCATGGGGTCCTTTTATGGATTTAGCTTCAAATAATTAAGTACATTTTATGATTTAAACAGCTCATAAACATACTTTATCAATAGAAACAATTGAAATAACCTGTTAAACATGAAAGTATTATGCAATTATTTAACGTTTCTCCTTATATAGAACCCTTTTGGAATAAAGGTTCTTTCAATTTGAGTCAAGAACCCTAGAGTTTTATACAGAACCCCATTGAACTTTTTGGCATAAAGGTTCTTTAAAATTGAGTCAAGAACCCTAGAGTTTTGTACAGAACCCCATTAAACTTTTTGGCATAAAGGTTCTTTAAAATTGAGTCAAGAACCCTAGAGTTTTATACAGAACCCCATTGAACTTTTTGGCATAAAGGTTCTTTAAATTTGAGTCAAGAACCCTAGAGTTTTATACTGTCATGGCGATAGAAACGACAGGAAGCAAGCGCGAGTTAATCCTTTATTTAGAAGGAAAATGAAAGACACACAGTGCAGCCGGTGGAACAGTGACACAGGGACTTCGATGGTCAGGATCCGTGCACAGCAGAGGTGAAGACAACCGGTAACTCAATCCACATAAACACAGCGACGCCCCAGTAATCCACACGAACACGGTGATAGTCCAACAATCCACACGAACACAGTGATAGTCCAATAATCCACACGAACACGACGACGATGATGAAAGGCAGGTACACCAGGCGGAACAGGACGCGGGACACAGGAACACCAACACCGAGGACATAGAGACAACGATCTGACAAAGATGAGGAAACAAGGATGAGTATATATAGGGTAAGGAGATTGCGTGCAGCTGGTGGTGTGATGATGATCAGCTGGAGCGGATCCGGAGTGCCAATCATTCACGCCCACACGCACGTGCAGTCACACAACAACATAAACACGAGACTAGAAGAGACCAGAGAATCTCTCTACCGTGACAGTACCCCTCCCTCTAAGAACGCCTCCTGGCGTTCCCAGACCCCCTTACCTGTCGATTGTAATCATCGATAAGGGAGTGATCCAGGATGTCTCTAGCCGGCACCCAACTTCTCTCCTCCGGACCGTAACCTTCCCAGTCCACCAAGTACTGAAATCCGCGTCCCCTCCGCCTTGAGTCCAGAATCCGATTAACCGAATAAGTGGTCTCCCCATCTACGAGTCGCGGTGGGGGAGGAACCGGGACCGGCGGATTAAGGTGTGAATGAAACACGGGTTTAATCTTGGATACATGGAACGCGGAATGAACCCTCCTGTACGCGGGAGGTAATTTGAGGCGAACTGCCACTGGACTAATGATCTTGGTGACAGCAAACGGGCCGATAAATTTGGGAGCGAGTTTATTAGAAACGGTGCGGAGAGGAATGTTCTTAGTTGAAAGCCACACTTTTTGACCAACGACGTATACGGGAGGCTTAGACCTGTGGCGATCGGCCTTGGCCTTGGTGCGCGCCCCCACTTGGAGTAAAGTCTCCCGGGCTCTAGTCCAAGTGCGGTGGCACCTCTGGACAAAGGCGTGAGCGGAGGGGACCGCAACCTCGGATTCCAGACTGGGAAAAATAGGTGGCTGGTAACCTACACTACACTCAAACGGAGATAGGCCCGTAGCCGACACTGGTAACGTGTTGTGTGCGTACTCAACCATAGATAGTTGCTGGCTCCAAGAGGAAGGATTCTTGGAGACCAAACATCGCAACACTCTCTCCAAATCTTGGTTGGCTCTCTCGGTTTGGCCATTGCTCTGGGGATGAAACCCAGAGGACAAACTCACCGTCGCCCCCAGTAATCTGCAAAACTCTTGCCAAAATTTGGACACGAACTGGGGTCCCCTGTCGGAAACCACGTCTGTCGGGAGGCCATGTAACCGAAAGACGTGGTCTACGACTGCCACCGCTGTCTCCTTAGCTGAGGGTAATTTGGGTAAGGGAACAAAGTGGGCCGCCTTCGAGAACCGGTCCACCACAGTTAAAACCACTGTGTTACCCTGAGAGGGTGGGAGGGCGGTAATAAAATCTAGAGCGATATGGGACCAGGGTCTCGAAGGCACCAGCAGTGGCTGAAGTAACCCATCTGGAGGTCGATTGGAAGTTTTACCCGTGGCGCAAACCGAGCAAGCCAAAACAAAACTGTGAATGTCACGAGCCATAAGAGGCCACCAGAATCGTTGCTTAACTAAAAATCTAGTCCGATTTACTCCTGGATGGCAAGCTACGTTGGAACCATGACCCCACTGAATAACGTCTGAACGTAATCCCTCCGGCACAAACAATCGGTTCGGTGGGCACCCGGGCGGAGGCGTTACCCCTTCCAAGGCCTTGACGACCCTCGATTCGACCTCCCATGTGAGTGTTGAAACGAATAGAGTTTCAGGTAAAATACACTCGGGAGTAGACGGGCGCTCGGAAAAATCAAATATACGAGATAAGGCGTCGGGTTTGATGTTCTTGGAACCCGGACGGTAGGACAAGGAAAAATCAAAGCGACCGAAAAACAGAGCCCACCGAGCCTGCCTGGAGTTCAATCTTTTAGCGGTTCTGATGTATTCGAGATTCTTATGATCGGTCCAGACTATAAAAGGTACCCCCGCCCCTTCTAACCAGTGGCGCCATTCTTCCAACGCTAACTTAACTGCCAACAACTCTCTGTTACCAATGTCGTAATTGCGTTCGGCGGACGACAATCGATGAGAAAAAAACGCGCAAGGATGCATCTTGTCGTCTACGGGGGAACGTTGGGACAACACTGCACCTACTCCCACCTCCGATGCGTCGACCTCCACCACGAACTGACGTGAAGAATCAGGGGCGACAAGGATGGGGGCTGAAACAAAGCGGCCTTTCAGTTTGGCGAACACAGCTTCGGCTGCGTCCGACCACCTGAACGTAGTTCTGGGGGAGGTCAAGGCAGTCAGAGGTGCGACTAGTTGGCTAAAGTTGCGAATGAACCGCCGGTAGAAGTTGGCGAACCCCAGAAACCTCTGCAGGGCCTTGCGGGAATCTGGGCTTGGCCACTCCACCACAGCCTTAATTTTCTCAGGGTCCATACGAACTCCCTCAGACGACACTATGTAACCTAAGAAAGGGATAGACTGTGCATGAAAATCGCATTTCTCCGCCTTGACAAAAAGCCCATTCTCTAGCAACCTCTGAAGCACTCGTCGGACGTGTTGCACATGTTCCTGGAGAGAAGAGGAAAAAATCAATATGTCATCCAGGTAGACATATATGAACTGATCTATCATGTCTCGCAACACGTCATTGACCAGTGCCTGGAAAACAGCCGGGGAGTTAGACAGCCCGAAAGGCATGACCAAGTATTCAAAGTGTCCCCTGGGGGTGTTAAAGGCTGTTTTCCATTCATCCCCCTCCCTAATGCGAACCAAATGATAAGCGTTACGCAAATCCAATTTTGTGAAGATGGACGCTCCCTGCAACCTCTCGAAAGCTGAAGACATCAACGGCAAAGGATACGTATTCTTTACCGTGATGTTATTCAACCCTCGGTAATCAATACAAGGTCGCAGAGAACCGTCCTTCTTCCCCACAAAAAAGAACCCCGCCCCCGCTGGAGAAGAGGAAGGGCGAATGAACTTGGTTGCTAGGGAATCAGAAATATATTTCTCCATAGCCTCCCTCTCAGGAATAGAGAGTGAATACAACTTGCCTTTGGGCGGAGACTTACCTGGCAGTAAATCTATAGCACAGTCATAGGGACGATGCGGAGGAAGAGAAGCAGCCCGAGACTTACTGAACACCTCCTTCAGGTCTAGATACTCCGCGGGCACGTTAGACAAATCCCCTGCTTCCTCCTGAAACACAGAAACAGGCACAGACGAACAAGCAGACACAAGACAAGACTTATGACACTCCTTGCTCCACTCCAGCACAGATCGGTGATGCCAGTCCACTCGGGGGTTGTGTTGGATAAGCCAGGGGTGTCCCAGGACGACGGGTGCAAGGGGTGAATCCAGAATATAAAATGAAATTGTCTCAGAATGATTGCCAGAAGTGATGAGGGTGATATCTTCGGTGCAAAGTGAAATGGTGGGAAGCTCTTGTCCATTGAGTGCGTGAACTGAAATCCTGTGAGTGAGGTGTTTGAGGGGAATCTGAAATCTTTGAGCAAACTTGTGGTCCATAAAATTACCTTCCGCCCCAGAATCCAATAGTGCCAGACAGTTGTGTTGGTGGACTGACCATCTTAGTCTTACCGGGAGGAGCGTGGAGGTCGATGTAACAGCTGATGAGGTCTTCCTGGCGGAGATCCCACCCGATAGTAGCCTCAAGTTTACTACCGGGCTGGGCCTTTTACTGGGCAGTTGTAAGCAAAGTGTCCCGATCCTCCACAATAAAGACAAAGGCCCTGGGACCTCCGCCTCTCCTTCTCCTCCCGGGAAAGCCGAGCTCGGCCCACCTGCATGGGTTCGGGATCGTAGTTAGGGCTGACCACGTCCCTGCCACTGGACCGAGAGCCGTCGGTGCCTCCGAAGGTGCGGGTGGACTGAGTACGACGTTCTACTCGGGACACTCGAGCGTCCACCCGCAGGGCCAGGTCAATGAGACCGTTCAAGGTGGTGGGTAGGTCCAGGGCGTAGATCTCCCTCTGGACGTGGTCAGCCAACCCATGCAGGAACATGTCCCACTGCGCCTCCTCGTTCCAGCCACACTCCGCCGCCAACGTTCGGAACTCAATCGAATAATCCGAGACTGATCTTCCCTCCTGTCGCAGCTCTGCCAGGGTTCTGGCTGCCTCTCGCCCAGAGACAGCCCGATCAAACACTTTCTTCATTTCGGCGGAGAGGGTCTGGAACGAGGCACAGCATGGGTTTTGGTTCTCCCACACCGCCGTCCCCCATAGCGCTGCTTTACCCGTCAGCAGTGTAAGGGTAAACGCCACTTTCGCCTCCTCCGTGTTAAAGGTGCGCGGCTGAAGTGAAAAGTGCATCGAGCACCGGGTGAGGAATGCTCTGCAGTGGGAGGGTTCACCACCATATGCCTCAGGTACAGGTAATCGCGGCTCCGGCTGAGATGGATCTCTCGGTGGTGTGGGGGGAACGGCTGGTGTGGGCGGCGCAGTGGGAGCACGAAGGCGTTGGATCTGCTGGGTGAGCTCGGACACCTGTGTCACTAAGGCTTGCACTGCGCGACCCGTACCACCAATCTCTCTCTCTTGGGCGTCCATTCTACGAATACTGTGCTGAATGAAATCCTGCAGGGTCGGCTGTGACGCACTCGCTGCTCCCATTTCCAGGTCAGATCGTTCTGTCATGGCGATAGAAACGACAGGAAGCAAGCGCGAGTTAATCCTTTATTTAGAAGGAAAATGAAAGACACACAGTGCAGCCGGTGGAACAGTGACACAGGGACTTCGATGGTCAGGATCCGTGCACAGCAGAGGTGAAGACAACCGGTAACTCAATCCACATAAACACAGCGACGCCCCAGTAATCCACACGAACACGGTGATAGTCCAACAATCCACACGAACACAGTGATAGTCCAATAATCCACACGAACACGACGACGATGATGAAAGGCAGGTACACCAGGCGGAACAGGACGCGGGACACAGGAACACCAACACCGAGGACATAGAGACAACGATCTGACAAAGATGAGGAAACAAGGATGAGTATATATAGGGTAAGGAGATTGCGTGCAGCTGGTGGTGTGATGATGATCAGCTGGAGCGGATCCGGAGTGCCAATCATTCACGCCCACACGCACGTGCAGTCACACAACAACATAAACACGAGACTAGAAGAGACCAGAGAATCTCTCTACCGTGACATATACAGAACCCCATTGAACTTTTTGGCATAAAGGTTCTTTAAAATTGAGTCAAGAACCCTAGAGTTTTGTACAGAACCCCATTGAACTTTTTGGCATAAAGGTTCTTTAAAATTGAGTCAAGAACCCTAGAGTTTTATACAGAACCCCATTGAACTTTTTGGCATAAAGGTTCTTTAAAATTGAGTCAAGAACCCTAGAGTTTTGTACAGAACCCCATTGAACTTTTTGGCATAAAGGTTCTTTAAAATTGAGTCAAGAACCCTAGAGTTTTATACAGAACCCCATTGAACTTTTTGGCATAAAGGTTCTTTAAATTTGAGTCAAGAACCCTAGAGTTTTGTACAGAACCCCATTAAACTTTTTGGCATAAAGGTTCTTTAAAATTGAGTCAAGAACCCTAGAGTTTTATACAGAACCCCATTGAACTTTTTGGCATAAAGGTTCTTTAAATTTGAGTCAAGAACCCTAGAGTTTTATACAGAACCCCATTGAACTTTTTGGCATAAAGGTTCTTTAAAATTGAGTCAAGAACCCTAGAGTTTTGTACAGAACCCCATTGAACTTTTTGGCATAAAGGTTCTTTAAAATTGAGTCAAGAACCCTAGAGTTTTATACAGAACCCCATTGAACTTTTTGGCATAAAGGTTCTTTAAAATTGAGTCAAGAACCCTAGAGTTTTGTACAGAACCCCATTGAACTTTTTGGCATAAAGGTTCTTTAAAATTGAGTCAAGAACCCTAGAGTTTTATACAGAACCCCATTGAACTTTTTGGCATAAAGGTTCTTTAAAATTGAGTCAAGAACCCTAGAGTTTTATACAGAACCCCATTGAACTTTTTGGCATAAAGGTTCTTTAAAATTGAGTCAAGAACCCTAGAGTTTTATACAGAACCCCATTAAACTTTTTTAGCATAAAGGCTCTTTAAAATTGAGTCAAGAACCCTAGAGTTTTATACAGAACCCCATTTAACTTTTTGGTATAAAGCTTTTTTAAAATTGAGTCAAGAACCCTAGAGTTCAATATAGAACCACATTGACCTTTTTGGTATAAAGCTTTTTTAAAATTGAGTCAAGAACCCTAGAGTTTTATACAGAACCCCATTGAACTTTTTGGTATAAAGGTTCTTTAAAATTGAGTCAAGAACCCTAGAGTTTTATACAGAACCCCATTGAACTTTTTGGTATAAAGGTTCTTTAAAAGTAAGTCAAGAACCCTAGAGTTTTTGTACTCTAGACACATTATTTTTATCCACCCACATGGCATTGATGACATCAGAAGAAAGACAGTAATATTGTAATAACATATTACCTTTTGATGTAAGCAAACAATCATTTTTGTTGGTTCGGAATTGCATGCACTGACATTTGTGCAAAATATGAACTGTGAAATAAAATAAAAAAACAGTGGATTTTGACTTCATGTCATCTTTAAGGCACATATGTTGAATGATACCTGTAGATCGTGCTTTTGTGTCTCTTATTTCAAGAACAATTGCAAATCATGTACTTCACAGTGTTTTGGTCCCTTTATGAATGCAGAGTTACCTCACTGATTTTATCTTGTCTTGTCCTCAGTTCCCAGTGAAAATGGCCCTTGTTACTTTAGGAGCGACTAAGAACCAAGTAGAATCTATTTTTGTTTGCTTTTACAGCATTCAAGGCCTCTTCTAATGTGTAGCATTGCACTAAACCCATATAATTCTGGCCTTGACATTGAGGCCTTTTCTTGCCGAAATCACCCAGAGAATGTGTCCTGATGTGTGAGCCAGCCAAGGCTGAAGAATCACTCTGGTCTTTGTTGATTGCTCTCAGATATGCAGAGCTGGTACAGTGCTGTACGGCAGCTTAAATGCATTGCTGTTGTTGAGTTCATGCTAACACTCATGTCCTTGCCACACACGGATCACATTGAGAATGACCCATGATGAAAGAAAAACATGTTCACTGTATCTGTTCATGGTCTTTTACTGGAAGACACGCTTATTAGTGTTGTAAAGAAAACCACAACTCTTATATATATATATATATATATGTTTTTTTGTTTTTTTTGGGACATAAGGTTTACATGAGGTCAGTGCTGAATTAGTTTCATTCAAATCATATGTTCCTAACATACTCTGTAATTTATGGCTCAGCTTGTAGATTTTCGTGAAAATATTTTATTGGCTTATGAAAATGTTCACTGCAGTCTAATGAAATTTTGCAATTTTCCCTAAATACAACAGAGATTTGTGCATGGACAGCATGTGTATCTGCTGAATTTGGCATTTTGTATTAATGAAAAAGTATTGATCAGGGACTGAATCATACTTTGTTTCAGCTCATTGATTGGCACAGTTGCCGGGTGCTCTTAGGTCATGGGACATAATAATGCCACCTCCAAGTGACAGCCCGCCCCATAATCCTTTGTGTTTGCACTGCATCTCTGAAGCCCTGAGCATTCCTCATCCCTCTGCGGATTCACTCAATCTTATTTCAGAAGGGCTTGATGCAATCTGATGGAACATGCTGATGTAAATACCAAGGCCCACTGGTGTGCTCCAGCTGAGGCTTATCCCTGGGTAATAAAAAATGGAACAAATCAGCCCATAATCCCTCCTCAGCTATTGTTCTTGGCTCAGACTGACCACTCACCAAAAAAAAAGATAGATTCTTCTGTTGTATCCTGTATTAGTCTTTTTTGTGTGAAATACAATGGTATAAAATGTCCTTTCCAAGTTTATACTCTTACCCCTTTCTCTCTTTCTGTCTCTAAACAGGTTTCCCTGATTTTCCAGGGAGTCCTAAGCGATGGAAGTGCTGCAGTGCGATGGCTGTGATTTCCGTGCAGAGACGAACGATGAGCTCAAGGCGCACATACAAGACGTCCACACGGCCTTCCTACAGCCCACAGAAGTGGGAGATGCTGAGGAGTCTCCCAGACGGTCCAGGTCAAACTCAATAAATTCCCACAGCCTAACAGAGGACGAGGAAGACTTAACCAATCACGATTATGACTCCTTGAAAAAGGACGCAGGTATATCAACATTTCTTATTGCGACCTGAAATAGAAATAGATGATGAGTGCAGTCTTCTAGAAGTAAAGAAACTACATCAGAACAGTCATTCTGGCATCCTAATTTGAATGTTTTTCTTTCTCTGTTCCATGTTTCAGGCATTCACTCCTTTAACAAAGACCTTGGGCACTCCTCCGGTTCAAAGCAAGCTAAACACAACCAATCAGCAAAGCCTTCAAGCAAAACGTCAACTTTTTTTCAGTGCAAGTTCTGTGTGCGGTACTTCAGATCTAGCTCTCTTCTCAGTGAACACACCAGGAAGGTCCATGGAGAAGCAAGCGATGAGAGATCCTTGAAAACTTCCAAGCAGGCCAGCGGCAGCGCTACTACTTATGATGGTGTAGGAACTGTCTTTTCCTGCCAGTATTGCACTTATAAATCCCCACACAGAGCACGGATTCTGAAACACCAGAAAGTACATCACAAAGAAGGTCTACCAGGCCACTCAGCTCCTGTCGAAGCAGAAGTTCTGGATTTAGACTCTGAAGCCTCCTCCGTTGAAGAACAGAGTGAAGAATCACCAGGGAATGTAGAACGTCGTGTGTTGGAATCTATGATCAAACCACAGTCAAAAGGAAGCTTTAACTGTGAGTGGTGTGGCTTTCAGACTTTGCAAAGGCAGCAGTTAGCCGATCACATGATGAAGAAACACCGTAACATGGTGAAGATTATGGTATCATTGCAACAGCCCAAAATGCAGGACGGAAGTGCAGGATCCAGCAAGTCTGATTCGGCTTCATCTAGGAGAAGCACTCCAACCTCTAATTTAAACCTGAACGATCTACCGAGCAATGAAGGTTCCTCCACAAATGCCTCGTCAATCAAAGGATCCTCTGGCAATGCATCACTCAAGTCCACTTCAGGGATATCAAGTTTTCACTACTCACAGCTCACAGCAAAAATACCTAACAGCACAGGATCTTCCATACTGTCAGAGAGATCGACTTTCACCATGTCAGATATGTCTAGGTCTGGCATGGATCTAGATGCCAGCATTCTGAATGATTCCAGAAGCAGTTCAGATGATGAACTCGGTGACTTGGAGGATCCCCATTTCACGGAGCCAGTTGAGGATTCTACTAAGCTGCTTCTGTCAGAAGAGGATAATGACCTGCTAGAAACGAAAGGAGTTCCATTCAAAAGACACATGAACAGGTTCCAGTGCCCTTTCTGCTCCTTCTTGACCATGCACCGACGTAGTATTTCTCGTCACATAGAGAACATACACTTATCTGGCAAAGCTACGGTGTATAAATGTGACAAGTGCCCCTTTCTTTGCACCAACCCACTAAAGCTTGACACGCACAAAAAATGTCATGGTGGGTCTTCCGAATGGGACAACATGGACTTACCCAGTGAAAGTCTAGATGGTCAAGGTGAACGCTCCGAGCCCGTGAATGGAGGAAACAGCAGCTCAAAAATAAACGGGAAAAAATCCAATGCAGTCGAGGAACAACAGGGTCCTCATCGGTGCTCACTGTGTAACTTCTCCACCATCACACTGAAAGGTCTACGTGTCCACCAGCAACACAAACACTCGTACTGTGATGGAACACAAGTTACTGGTCAAGAGGGTTTGTCCAATGAGCAGCAAGATTCTGAGTCCGAGTCCTACAGCTCTTCAAGCTTTGTCCAGAAAACTCAAACTTCAATCCTTGGATTTTCAACCAAGAAGCACCTTATTGGGAAGACAGCAAGAAAGTCCATCAACGATTTGCCCTTGGATCTCTCTCCTGTCAAAAAACGGACAAGGATTGATGAAATTGCAAATAATCTCCAGAGCAAGATAAGTCAAAGCCAACAGCACGAGGATGTGATTAACCTTGAGGAGATGGATGATGACGTGGAGGAGAATGGGAATCACGTCGATATAGAAGCAATCAGAGAGAGAGAAACCTCTGATGCTCAAAGTCAGCACTACACATTCAACACTCAGCATGTTAGGAATTCTGGAGGTCTTCAGACAGAGCGTGGCGTTGGGAAAAGAAAGCGCAGTCTGCAGTCCAAACTCGGATCTAGAAACATTCCTGTTCAATTAACCATTTCTGATGATGAAGATAATTATAGTGCCTCTTTGGAATCTAAAGATGCCCAAGATCATGGCAGGGAGACGTATCAAGACAATGTTGAATACACGGAGGTACCCGGGAACCTGTTCTACTGCAAACATTGTGAGTACCAAAACAAGTCCGCTCGCAGTGTCAGCACACACTACCAGAGGATGCACCCTTACATCAAGTTTAGCTTCAGATACATCCTGGACCCAGAGGATCAGAGCGCAGTCTTCCGTTGTCTCGAGTGCTTCATCGAATATAACAACTTTAATGATCTGCACCAGCACTATATGACGCACCATCCAGAAGCAAGCAACGTCTTGAACTTTAACCAGCCAGATCTGGTGTATATGTGTCGTTTCTGTTCCTACACAAGTCCAAACGTGCGGAGTCTGATGCCCCATTATCAAAGAATGCACCCTTCAGTGAAGATCAACAATGCCATGATATTTTCCAGCTACATGGTCGATCAGCCTCAAAAGAGTGCTTCTGAGTCCCAAACACTAAGAGAAATCTTGAATTCTGGGCCGAAGAGTTTAAGCTCCACCTCGTCTGGGTCCAGATCATCATCCAGTCCGGCTCTCAAAAGCATCTGCAAAACGCCAGACGCAAACACAGAGGCTGAAGGTATTCGAGAAGGTTTGGGTGGTAATGTGGTGGTGTATGACTGTGATGTCTGTTCTTTCTCAAGTCCCAACATGCACTCAGTACTGGTCCATTATCAGAAAAAACACCCAGAGCAAAAGGCCTCATACTTCCGAATACAGAAGACAATGCGGGTCATATCTGTTGACCGAGCACAGTTGTCGAGCAATTCAACCTACAGCCTAACCAGCACCCACAAGTCTTCGAACGCCACCCTACCTATGGGTCTGGATGAAGATGTTTATTATTGCAAACACTGTGTCTACAACAACCGCTCTGTAGTGGGCGTTCTGGTCCACTATCAAAAGCGACATCCAGAGATTAAGGTGACGGCAAAGTACATAAAGCAGGCACCCCCAACCCCAGGCCTGCTGAAACTCATGGACGAGTTACAGATCACACCCCCTAAACAGTTTCTGAAGCAATTCAACAACAACGGGATTGAAGGGTCAGGTAATTCCAACACTAAAGGAGCATCCGACAAAGGGGAACCTGAAATGCTGTTCTTCTGCCAGCACTGCGACTATGGGAACCGCACTGTGAAGGGAGTGTTGATTCACTACCAGAAGAAGCACAGGGACGTGAAAGCCAATGCCGACCTCGTCCGTAGACACACAGCTGTGGTCCGGAGTCAGAGAGAAAGAGCGCAGATGATCCACGCGGGAAGTTCCACGTCCACTGCAACTGTAGCTACTGAAGCAGACAAATCCAGGTCGTTGCGATCTTTGAAGTGTAGACACTGTGTGTACACGTCTCCTTATGTGTATGCCTTGAAGAAGCATTTGAAGAAGGATCATCCTACTGTGAAGGCCACGGCCATGACGATCTTACACTGGGCTTATCAGGACGGTTTGTTGGAGGCTGGTTATCACTGTGAGTGGTGCATATATTCCCACGCTGAACCAAGCGGGCTGCTCATGCATTACCAAAGACGCCACCCTGAGCACAACGTCGACTACACTTATATGGCCAGCAAGCTGTGGGCTGGTCCTGATACTTCCACAAGCAGACAGGGGGGGAACTCTGAAACGAAGCATTACCAATGCAGAGATTGTGCCTTTGAGGCGTGCTCCATCTGGGACATTACTAACCATTACCAAGTAGTGCACCCTTGGGCCATTAAAGGTGATGAATCTGTCCTCATCGACATTATAAAGGGGAACCAAGCACCTGATAAGCTGCTGGCCAAAGGACACGTTTCGACATCCAGTCCGTTTAATAGTCACCAGCAAGAAGAGATTGCAGTTGAAGTCAGTCGCCCAACACATGAGCGCCAATCTAATCTCTCACTGTCTGCCACCTCATTAATCTCAAATAACCCGTACCAGTGCACCGTGTGCTTGTCTGAGTACAACAGTCTTCATGGGCTTCTGACCCACTATGGCAAGAAACACCCGGGCATGAAAGTGAAAGCTGCTGACTTTGCTCAGGAAGCAGACATCAACCCTAGCTCAGTTTACAAGTGCAGACACTGTCCGTACGTGAACTCTCGCATCCACGGAGTTCTCACACACTACCAGAAACGACATCCTTCCATCAAAGTCACGGCTGAGGACTTTGCTGATGATGTCGAGCACGTACACGAGTTAACCAGCGAGGGCGATGAGCGATCTAAAACACAGAGGCAGGGCTATGGTGCGTACCGCTGCAAGATGTGCCCTTATACACACGGCACTTTAGAGAAACTCAAGATACACTATGAGAAATATCATAATCAACCCGCCGCAGACATGTTCAAAGGAACCGCCACGCAGTCGCCGGCTAGAAGAGACGATTCGGTTGCTGAATGCAGTAGCAACAGGGTGACCGAAGTCTCAGAGATGTGTGACTTCGACATCACACTTTCCGAAGTCACAAAGAGCGACAAGAACACTGTGTTTAATTGTCAGCTGTGCAAATACTTCTGCTCCACCCGGAAGGGTATCGCTCGCCACTACCGTATCAAGCATAACAATGTCAGAGCGCAGCCTGAGGGAAAGAACAACGTCTTTAAATGTGCGCTCTGCGCCTACACCAACCCCATCCGCAAAGGCCTCGCAGCACACTACCAGAAACGCCACGACATCGATGCTTACTACACGCATTGCTTGGCAGCATCCAAGACGGTGAGTGAGAAACCGAACAAGGTGATGGTGCCCTTGGCATCAGAAGCAGAGGCTCCAGCGATGAGCGAGGAGCTCAGGCTCGCGGTGGACCGAAGAAAATGTTCGCTCTGCTCCTTCCAGGCTTTCAGCAGGAAGAGTATCGTTTCTCATTACATAAAGCGCCACCCCGGAGTCTTTCCCAAAAAGCAGCCTTCCAGCAAACTGGGCCGTTACTTCACTGTGATCTATTCCCAGGAAGCAGAAAAACCTCCATCCACGGAGGAGTTGGAAATAGTTGAAGTTAAGGATGAGGTGGAGCCTGAAGGTGACGTGGACTGGCTTCCCTTCAAATGTCTGAAATGCTTCAAGCTCTCGTTCAGCGCGGAAGAGCTTCTGGTGATGCATTACAACGACTGCCACAGCAAGGAACTCAAGTGGGATTTCGTCACCATCCCAAGCCCTGCACAAGATGGGACGGAGCTCTACCAGTGCACCCACTGTGAAATCAAGTTCTTGACCCTTCCAGAACTCGGCGTCCATCTGATGAACCACAATGAGGATTTCCAGAAGAGAGCCATGAGGCTGGAAAGAAGAAAACAGCTTCAAAGCAAGCAGAGGACGACAGAGCCACCAGAAGCCAAACCAGAGACTAAGGTGAGCCTCGTAATGTGTTTAAGGTGACATATGCCCCTTTTCACAAGATGTAATATAAATGTATGGTGTCTTATGGTAATATAAATGTGTGGTTCACAGAGAAAGGCTCACCAAAAAAAGTTACTGAATTTCACTTTTCACGTTTTCTGGGTTTGTCGATTTTAGCACTTAAACAATGAAAAAGTCAGATTTTAAAAGCGAGTTTGCAAACAAGCACAATGCAGTCCCTCCAGAAAAACGCGATTATGCGATCGCATAATTCAATGCATAATCAGACATATTTATGCAGGGACCACATTTTTTCATAATCCCCGCATTTTCGTTGCTAAAAAGTCACATATATCTTAGCAGAAAGTTGAAAAATGTTGTGTTTGCTTCACACACGAGCAGCCGCTCCCCGTCGCCTTGCGAACGATATGAAGTGACGTAATTACGCGACGTGATCATCACCGAAAAGCTGCAAACCCCGTGATGCACATCATCTCATTTACCAACAAAAATAAGTGCAAAAGACCGATCAGAGCAGTTTCCCGGTGTGTCACATGATGTACGTTTACGGTACAGTAAGAGATTTATTATTTTAACAGAACTGTAAAACAGGAAGCACACATTTTATTTTTTTATATTTTATTTATTACAGAAGTTGTAGCATACTCCTTTTGTAAAGCTGCAGAACTTGTTTGACTCATCAATGTTCTGTAAGTTTGAACCATGATGTGTTTATTAAATAAAACAAGATGAGGACTGAAATATTCCAGCACTGTCTGTGATGTAGTGCTTATTTATCATAGGAGTAATAAGAAACGACTCTATAAGGCAGTGTCCCAGTGGGAACAGGTGTTGGGGAATCACCTTTTTTTCTCTTTTTCATCAAACCGCAGTTTTTGAAAGTTCCCGCAATTTCATTGCATAAAATTGCATAAATATCCGCATATTCCATCGCATTTTTAAAGAAAACGTGCCGCATAATCAAGGATTTCTGCCCGAACAATCACAAAAAAACTCAACATTTTTCTGGAAGGACTGGCAATGCAACAAAACAAGTCACTGCAAGTGTGCAGCATCACTACAGCTCAATTATAGATGCAAGCGGTTTAAATAACTAGATTGCATCAGTAAAGTGCTGTCATCGTCTCTCTGTATAGGTGGAGAGCACGCCTGAGAAGACTCCCGTCGGCTACAGATGCAACTTCTGCGTGGAGGTCCACCCCACGCTCCGGGCCATCTGCAACCACCTGAGGAAGCATGTGCAGTACGGCGAGGCCAAGGAGGGACACGTCAAGGTACGAGCACCACCCATCAGACGGCTTTAAACTGTTGCATTAGTTCTAAAGCCTGTTTTATTTTCAACTTCCCATCTGTTTACATTGTCACAATGTCTAATTCAGTGTTTTCCCTGAGGTGGCCTCAGCGTCGTCTCTCCTGCATTCACAGGCGTTTGCACCTTCCACTGAAGTGTCTTTTTCTCATGCATGGTTAAACTGCTACAATTCAATGAAATAGACAAATAAAGGTAAATCCTTGAGTGTTGCAGAAGAAACACGGAAAATGGACGAGCGCTGTGTTATGACTTCTGCTTAATCTCAAGTGTGTTTTATTTAATCGTGTGGGCATTCATGAAGAAGCCTTGAACGTGTCGTAAAGTTGATCATGTAATTAAATCTTGTGGCCTTGAGTTACACATTTTGCATATTGAGAATGAAAGATTTTCTTCTTTTTTCTAAAGCTCTTTTCTGAATGTGATGCTGCCTTGAACTAAATAAGGTTTTTTGAGGGCAACAATGTTGCTATCCACCTTTTGAAACCGCCTTTGTGTTGGAAGCTCATCTATGATGCTTTAAAACGCTCTCTAGGTAAGGTAGTTGACGTGTCTATTTAAAAGATAAAGTGTGTTTCTTAGGTCCACTTTTAATCAATCTTTGACTTCACTAGTGGATTTGACATTGTCACTCAGTGTGACAAATGAAATTTCAAAAGTCTTGTAAGCTTGTAAATAATAGTATGCAAAATACTGTTTAAAGACTAGTGCATAATCTTTTTTATTACTTTAATTTCAATCAGATAATGCAGTTGCATTTGTGGTTGGAATATAAATATATACAAGAATGTGATGGATTTCTTAATGAGGACTTTCACAGAGTTTAAGGTGCAGAGTGCTGATTTACACACGGCCAAGCCCAGGCTTTTTATCGCAGCAGAACCCTGAGATGAGTCTCTCTGAAGAGAAAGGCCGTTCGGTGGGCGGTGTGTGTGGAGAGCGGCTGTAAGCGTCTTAGTGTCAGTGTTCCACTGAGAGAGCCAGGACACGGCAGGGAGGATCAGCAGACAGAGGCCAGGACAGGGCCGCGCTCACACACACACACACACACACACAGACACGCTGACACACACGCTCACACACACACACACACACGCACACGCACACTCACACTCTTGCTCACACACACGCACACACACTCACACGCTCACACACGCACACTCACACTCTTGCTCACACACACACACACGCACACACACACACTCACACACACTCACACGCTCACACACGCACACTCACACACATCCTCACACGCACACGCACACACACACACGCTCACACACACGCACACACACACACACACACACACTGACACACACGCTCACACACACACACACACACACACACGCACACTCACACGCTTGCTCACACACACACACACACACACACACTCACACGCTCGCTCACACACACACACACACACACACAAACAAACACACGCTCACACACGATCACAGACTCTGAGGAGAGTCACAAGGGCAGGACATTTTCAGTTTTATATTATTTTAATTTAGCATTTTTATGATTTAATGAATCAATTTGAAGCCCAGTTTGGGAAATACTGGGCTACTATGTAGAAAATACTGGAATGCTAGTGTACTACGTACTCTTTTTTTTTTTTTTTTACTTGTTATGATATGCTGTGTTTAAACTCGTCTTTTCTTCTCTATTGTTCCGTATATCGAGTGAAACGCTTATGGAACAAGAAAAAATGTGGGCGGGGCTTGATTGTGTCTGTGAGGAATTGATTGGATGGTTGGATGGTTGTGGTTTGCTATTGGTGGATCTCATTTGAGTGACAGGTTGCCCCGTCCACATCATCAGAGAAGAGATGCTGCAAGAGGAAGTTATTCTGATCCAAGATTACCAGGAACATGAATTTAAAACAATAAATCATTTAGAATAAACAGCAATATTTTATAAAAAATAACCATTTAATGTGACTTTAAATGTTTTAGTTAGTAATATGCCACATGTCACATTTACCTCACTGTGTTGTGGCCTCTAGTTATGATCATGCACATTGTTTTTTGTGTGTATTTTTAATCTGATTTAACAAATATCAGTCTGATCAAAATATTGACTCAACTATCAATGGGTTGTTAAAAATCAGTTATCACTTCCGTTTCATGATGGTGGAATTAAAAGGTCAAATCGGTCATCTAGTTTGCACTGATAAACTCATAATTTCTTGAAAATCTGCAAATCTAGATCTCTGTCTCTCAATGTGTTTGGCTCTGATTGGCTGACGGTGCAGAGGTGCATGTGAAGTGCAGGGTCAGCTCTCTCTCTCTCTCT
>JAULUF010000103.1:15000-37500 GCA_031834385.1 Semotilus atromaculatus
ATCATATTGGAAGGTGTGATGTTGCAGAGCCCAATATTTTTTTCTCGTCGCCCAAACAGGCCTCGAGTTAGTCTGTTTAATGTTTGTTCTCGTGGAATGCCCTTTCCACATCTTTTCTGACACCTACCCTTCGTGTCTGCTGTAAATCAACCCTAATTGGACTACCCCAGGGCCATTTAGCCCTTTCTATATTTTTATAATTTTATACATCTCTCTGGACACTGTTTGGGTTCATTCTGGTGTTTATTTGTGAAGCGGCCAGGCGTGCGAAGGAGAGTGCCTAACCAGATTCAGACCTCAGGTCTGGATTTTGGATCGTTTTCCCCTAATCCAGCCAGTGCCTCGTACTCTGGACTTCATTTTGGGCATTGGAGTGTTCCTGGAGTGTTTGTGGGTGCATGTGTGGAGTTATAAAAATTAGTAAAAAAATTTAAAATTAAAAACAACAAAGTTGATAGCAGAAAAACGATTTATGACGCATAAACCAATGCTGATGGTGTGTAGAGAGTGTGGGAGGGGCCACGCCCTTCGCATAAATACAAAGTGCTGAGGGAATGAGACACAGTAGTCGTTCGAACTCGCCTGATGAGTGCCGTGGGATGGCCGAAACGCGTCGCGAGATGTGCCTGAATGACGCAGACCGTAAAACTGTAAAATGGCCGCCATCATATTGGAAGGTGTGATGTTGCAGAGCCCAATATTTTTTTCTCGTCGCCCAAACAGGCCTCGAGTTAGTCTGTTTAATGTTTGTTCTCGTGGAATGCCCTTTCCACATCTTTTCTGACACCTACCCTTCGTGTCTGCTGTAAATCAACCCTAATTGGACTACCCCAGGGCCATTTAGCCCTTTCTATATTTTTATAATTTTATACATCTCTCTGGACACTGTTTGGGTTCATTCTGGTGTTTATTTGTGAAGCGGCCAGGCGTGCGAAGGAGAGTGCCTAACCAGATTCAGACCTCAGGTCTGGATTTTGGATCGTTTTCCCCTAATCCAGCCAGTGCCTCGTACTCTGGACTTCATTTTGGGCATTGGAGTGTTCCTGGAGTGTTTGTGGGTGCATGTGTGGAGTTATAAAAATTAGTAAAAAAATTTAAAATTAAAAACAACAAAGTTGATAGCAGAAAAACGATTTATGACGCATAAACCAATGCTGATGGTGTGTAGAGAGTGTGGGAGGGGCCACGCCCTTCGCATAAATACAAAGTGCTGAGGGAATGAGACACAGTAGTCGTTCGAACTCGCCTGATGAGTGCCGTGGGATGGCCGAAACGCGTCGCGAGATGTGCCTGAATGACGCAGACCGTAAAACTGTAAAATGGCCGCCATCATATTGGAAGGTGTGATGTTGCAGAGCCCAATATTTTTTTCTCGTCGCCCAAACAGGCCTCGAGTTAGTCTGTTTAATGTTTGTTCTCGTGGAATGCCCTTTCCACATCTTTTCTGACACCTACCCTTCGTGTCTGCTGTAAATCAACCCTAATTGGACTACCCCAGGGCCATTTAGCCCTTTCTATATTTTTATAATTTTATACATCTCTCTGGACACTGTTTGGGTTCATTCTGGTGTTTATTTGTGAAGCGGCCAGGCGTGCGAAGGAGAGTGCCTAACCAGATTCAGACCTCAGGTCTGGATTTTGGATCGTTTTCCCCTAATCCAGCCAGTGCCTCGTACTCTGGACTTCATTTTGGGCATTGGAGTGTTCCTGGAGTGTTTGTGGGTGCATGTGTGGAGTTATAAAAATTAGTAAAAAAATTTAAAATTAAAAACAACAAAGTTGATAGCAGAAAAACGATTTATGACGCATAAACCAATGCTGATGGTGTGTAGAGAGTGTGGGAGGGGCCACGCCCTTCGCATAAATACAAAGTGCTGAGGGAATGAGACACAGTAGTCGTTCGAACTCGCCTGATGAGTGCCGTGGGATGGCCGAAACGCGTCGCGAGATGTGCCTGAATGACGCAGACCGTAAAACTGTAAAATGGCCGCCATCATATTGGAAGGTGTGATGTTGCAGAGCCCAATATTTTTTTCTCGTCGCCCAAACAGGCCTCGAGTTAGTCTGTTTAATGTTTGTTCTCGTGGAATGCCCTTTCCACATCTTTTCTGACACCTACCCTTCGTGTCTGCTGTAAATCAACCCTAATTGGACTACCCCAGGGCCATTTAGCCCTTTCTATATTTTTATAATTTTATACATCTCTCTGGACACTGTTTGGGTTCATTCTGGTGTTTATTTGTGAAGCGGCCAGGCGTGCGAAGGAGAGTGCCTAACCAGATTCAGACCTCAGGTCTGGATTTTGGATCGTTTTCCCCTAATCCAGCCAGTGCCTCGTACTCTGGACTTCATTTTGGGCATTGGAGTGTTCCTGGAGTGTTTGTGGGTGCATGTGTGGAGTTATAAAAATTAGTAAAAAAATTTAAAATTAAAAACAACAAAGTTGATAGCAGAAAAACGATTTATGACGCATAAACCAATGCTGATGGTGTGTAGAGAGTGTGGGAGGGGCCACGCCCTTCGCATAAATACAAAGTGCTGAGGGAATGAGACACAGTAGTCGTTCGAACTCGCCTGATGAGTGCCGTGGGATGGCCGAAACGCGTCGCGAGATGTGCCTGAATGACGCAGACCGTAAAACTGTAAAATGGCCGCCATCATATTGGAAGGTGTGATGTTGCAGAGCCCAATATTTTTTTCTCGTCGCCCAAACAGGCCTCGAGTTAGTCTGTTTAATGTTTGTTCTCGTGGAATGCCCTTTCCACATCTTTTCTGACACCTACCCTTCGTGTCTGCTGTAAATCAACCCTAATTGGACTACCCCAGGGCCATTTAGCCCTTTCTATATTTTTATAATTTTATACATCTCTCTGGACACTGTTTGGGTTCATTCTGGTGTTTATTTGTGAAGCGGCCAGGCGTGCGAAGGAGAGTGCCTAACCAGATTCAGACCTCAGGTCTGGATTTTGGATCGTTTTCCCCTAATCCAGCCAGTGCCTCGTACTCTGGACTTCATTTTGGGCATTGGAGTGTTCCTGGAGTGTTTGTGGGTGCATGTGTGGAGTTATAAAAATTAGTAAAAAAATTTAAAATTAAAAACAACAAAGTTGATAGCAGAAAAACGATTTATGACGCATAAACCAATGCTGATGGTGTGTAGAGAGTGTGGGAGGGGCCACGCCCTTCGCATAAATACAAAGTGCTGAGGGAATGAGACACAGTAGTCGTTCGAACTCGCCTGATGAGTGCCGTGGGATGGCCGAAACGCGTCGCGAGATGTGCCTGAATGACGCAGACCGTAAAACTGTAAAATGGCCGCCATCATATTGGAAGGTGTGATGTTGCAGAGCCCAATATTTTTTTCTCGTCGCCCAAACAGGCCTCGAGTTAGTCTGTTTAATGTTTGTTCTCGTGGAATGCCCTTTCCACATCTTTTCTGACACCTACCCTTCGTGTCTGCTGTAAATCAACCCTAATTGGACTACCCCAGGGCCATTTAGCCCTTTCTATATTTTTATAATTTTATACATCTCTCTGGACACTGTTTGGGTTCATTCTGGTGTTTATTTGTGAAGCGGCCAGGCGTGCGAAGGAGAGTGCCTAACCAGATTCAGACCTCAGGTCTGGATTTTGGATCGTTTTCCCCTAATCCAGCCAGTGCCTCGTACTCTGGACTTCATTTTGGGCATTGGAGTGTTCCTGGAGTGTTTGTGGGTGCATGTGTGGAGTTATAAAAATTAGTAAAAAAATTTAAAATTAAAAACAACAAAGTTGATAGCAGAAAAACGATTTATGACGCATAAACCAATGCTGATGGTGTGTAGAGAGTGTGGGAGGGGCCACGCCCTTCGCATAAATACAAAGTGCTGAGGGAATGAGACACAGTAGTCGTTCGAACTCGCCTGATGAGTGCCGTGGGATGGCCGAAACGCGTCGCGAGATGTGCCTGAATGACGCAGACCGTAAAACTGTAAAATGGCCGCCATCATATTGGAAGGTGTGATGTTGCAGAGCCCAATATTTTTTTCTCGTCGCCCAAACAGGCCTCGAGTTAGTCTGTTTAATGTTTGTTCTCGTGGAATGCCCTTTCCACATCTTTTCTGACACCTACCCTTCGTGTCTGCTGTAAATCAACCCTAATTGGACTACCCCAGGGCCATTTAGCCCTTTCTATATTTTTATAATTTTATACATCTCTCTGGACACTGTTTGGGTTCATTCTGGTGTTTATTTGTGAAGCGGCCAGGCGTGCGAAGGAGAGTGCCTAACCAGATTCAGACCTCAGGTCTGGATTTTGGATCGTTTTCCCCTAATCCAGCCAGTGCCTCGTACTCTGGACTTCATTTTGGGCATTGGAGTGTTCCTGGAGTGTTTGTGGGTGCATGTGTGGAGTTATAAAAATTAGTAAAAAAATTTAAAATTAAAAACAACAAAGTTGATAGCAGAAAAACGATTTATGACGCATAAACCAATGCTGATGGTGTGTAGAGAGTGTGGGAGGGGCCACGCCCTTCGCATAAATACAAAGTGCTGAGGGAATGAGACACAGTAGTCGTTCGAACTCGCCTGATGAGTGCCGTGGGATGGCCGAAACGCGTCGCGAGATGTGCCTGAATGACGCAGACCGTAAAACTGTAAAATGGCCGCCATCATATTGGAAGGTGTGATGTTGCAGAGCCCAATATTTTTTTCTCGTCGCCCAAACAGGCCTCGAGTTAGTCTGTTTAATGTTTGTTCTCGTGGAATGCCCTTTCCACATCTTTTCTGACACCTACCCTTCGTGTCTGCTGTAAATCAACCCTAATTGGACTACCCCAGGGCCATTTAGCCCTTTCTATATTTTTATAATTTTATACATCTCTCTGGACACTGTTTGGGTTCATTCTGGTGTTTATTTGTGAAGCGGCCAGGCGTGCGAAGGAGAGTGCCTAACCAGATTCAGACCTCAGGTCTGGATTTTGGATCGTTTTCCCCTAATCCAGCCAGTGCCTCGTACTCTGGACTTCATTTTGGGCATTGGAGTGTTCCTGGAGTGTTTGTGGGTGCATGTGTGGAGTTATAAAAATTAGTAAAAAAATTTAAAATTAAAAACAACAAAGTTGATAGCAGAAAAACGATTTATGACGCATAAACCAATGCTGATGGTGTGTAGAGAGTGTGGGAGGGGCCACGCCCTTCGCATAAATACAAAGTGCTGAGGGAATGAGACACAGTAGTCGTTCGAACTCGCCTGATGAGTGCCGTGGGATGGCCGAAACGCGTCGCGAGATGTGCCTGAATGACGCAGACCGTAAAACTGTAAAATGGCCGCCATCATATTGGAAGGTGTGATGTTGCAGAGCCCAATATTTTTTTCTCGTCGCCCAAACAGGCCTCGAGTTAGTCTGTTTAATGTTTGTTCTCGTGGAATGCCCTTTCCACATCTTTTCTGACACCTACCCTTCGTGTCTGCTGTAAATCAACCCTAATTGGACTACCCCAGGGCCATTTAGCCCTTTCTATATTTTTATAATTTTATACATCTCTCTGGACACTGTTTGGGTTCATTCTGGTGTTTATTTGTGAAGCGGCCAGGCGTGCGAAGGAGAGTGCCTAACCAGATTCAGACCTCAGGTCTGGATTTTGGATCGTTTTCCCCTAATCCAGCCAGTGCCTCGTACTCTGGACTTCATTTTGGGCATTGGAGTGTTCCTGGAGTGTTTGTGGGTGCATGTGTGGAGTTATAAAAATTAGTAAAAAAATTTAAAATTAAAAACAACAAAGTTGATAGCAGAAAAACGATTTATGACGCATAAACCAATGCTGATGGTGTGTAGAGAGTGTGGGAGGGGCCACGCCCTTCGCATAAATACAAAGTGCTGAGGGAATGAGACACAGTAGTCGTTCGAACTCGCCTGATGAGTGCCGTGGGATGGCCGAAACGCGTCGCGAGATGTGCCTGAATGACGCAGACCGTAAAACTGTAAAATGGCCGCCATCATATTGGAAGGTGTGATGTTGCAGAGCCCAATATTTTTTTCTCGTCGCCCAAACAGGCCTCGAGTTAGTCTGTTTAATGTTTGTTCTCGTGGAATGCCCTTTCCACATCTTTTCTGACACCTACCCTTCGTGTCTGCTGTAAATCAACCCTAATTGGACTACCCCAGGGCCATTTAGCCCTTTCTATATTTTTATAATTTTATACATCTCTCTGGACACTGTTTGGGTTCATTCTGGTGTTTATTTGTGAAGCGGCCAGGCGTGCGAAGGAGAGTGCCTAACCAGATTCAGACCTCAGGTCTGGATTTTGGATCGTTTTCCCCTAATCCAGCCAGTGCCTCGTACTCTGGACTTCATTTTGGGCATTGGAGTGTTCCTGGAGTGTTTGTGGGTGCATGTGTGGAGTTATAAAAATTAGTAAAAAAATTTAAAATTAAAAACAACAAAGTTGATAGCAGAAAAACGATTTATGACGCATAAACCAATGCTGATGGTGTGTAGAGAGTGTGGGAGGGGCCACGCCCTTCGCATAAATACAAAGTGCTGAGGGAATGAGACACAGTAGTCGTTCGAACTCGCCTGATGAGTGCCGTGGGATGGCCGAAACGCGTCGCGAGATGTGCCTGAATGACGCAGACCGTAAAACTGTAAAATGGCCGCCATCATATTGGAAGGTGTGATGTTGCAGAGCCCAATATTTTTTTCTCGTCGCCCAAACAGGCCTCGAGTTAGTCTGTTTAATGTTTGTTCTCGTGGAATGCCCTTTCCACATCTTTTCTGACACCTACCCTTCGTGTCTGCTGTAAATCAACCCTAATTGGACTACCCCAGGGCCATTTAGCCCTTTCTATATTTTTATAATTTTATACATCTCTCTGGACACTGTTTGGGTTCATTCTGGTGTTTATTTGTGAAGCGGCCAGGCGTGCGAAGGAGAGTGCCTAACCAGATTCAGACCTCAGGTCTGGATTTTGGATCGTTTTCCCCTAATCCAGCCAGTGCCTCGTACTCTGGACTTCATTTTGGGCATTGGAGTGTTCCTGGAGTGTTTGTGGGTGCATGTGTGGAGTTATAAAAATTAGTAAAAAAATTTAAAATTAAAAACAACAAAGTTGATAGCAGAAAAACGATTTATGACGCATAAACCAATGCTGATGGTGTGTAGAGAGTGTGGGAGGGGCCACGCCCTTCGCATAAATACAAAGTGCTGAGGGAATGAGACACAGTAGTCGTTCGAACTCGCCTGATGAGTGCCGTGGGATGGCCGAAACGCGTCGCGAGATGTGCCTGAATGACGCAGACCGTAAAACTGTAAAATGGCCGCCATCATATTGGAAGGTGTGATGTTGCAGAGCCCAATATTTTTTTCTCGTCGCCCAAACAGGCCTCGAGTTAGTCTGTTTAATGTTTGTTCTCGTGGAATGCCCTTTCCACATCTTTTCTGACACCTACCCTTCGTGTCTGCTGTAAATCAACCCTAATTGGACTACCCCAGGGCCATTTAGCCCTTTCTATATTTTTATAATTTTATACATCTCTCTGGACACTGTTTGGGTTCATTCTGGTGTTTATTTGTGAAGCGGCCAGGCGTGCGAAGGAGAGTGCCTAACCAGATTCAGACCTCAGGTCTGGATTTTGGATCGTTTTCCCCTAATCCAGCCAGTGCCTCGTACTCTGGACTTCATTTTGGGCATTGGAGTGTTCCTGGAGTGTTTGTGGGTGCATGTGTGGAGTTATAAAAATTAGTAAAAAAATTTAAAATTAAAAACAACAAAGTTGATAGCAGAAAAACGATTTATGACGCATAAACCAATGCTGATGGTGTGTAGAGAGTGTGGGAGGGGCCACGCCCTTCGCATAAATACAAAGTGCTGAGGGAATGAGACACAGTAGTCGTTCGAACTCGCCTGATGAGTGCCGTGGGATGGCCGAAACGCGTCGCGAGATGTGCCTGAATGACGCAGACCGTAAAACTGTAAAATGGCCGCCATCATATTGGAAGGTGTGATGTTGCAGAGCCCAATATTTTTTTCTCGTCGCCCAAACAGGCCTCGAGTTAGTCTGTTTAATGTTTGTTCTCGTGGAATGCCCTTTCCACATCTTTTCTGACACCTACCCTTCGTGTCTGCTGTAAATCAACCCTAATTGGACTACCCCAGGGCCATTTAGCCCTTTCTATATTTTTATAATTTTATACATCTCTCTGGACACTGTTTGGGTTCATTCTGGTGTTTATTTGTGAAGCGGCCAGGCGTGCGAAGGAGAGTGCCTAACCAGATTCAGACCTCAGGTCTGGATTTTGGATCGTTTTCCCCTAATCCAGCCAGTGCCTCGTACTCTGGACTTCATTTTGGGCATTGGAGTGTTCCTGGAGTGTTTGTGGGTGCATGTGTGGAGTTATAAAAATTAGTAAAAAAATTTAAAATTAAAAACAACAAAGTTGATAGCAGAAAAACGATTTATGACGCATAAACCAATGCTGATGGTGTGTAGAGAGTGTGGGAGGGGCCACGCCCTTCGCATAAATACAAAGTGCTGAGGGAATGAGACACAGTAGTCGTTCGAACTCGCCTGATGAGTGCCGTGGGATGGCCGAAACGCGTCGCGAGATGTGCCTGAATGACGCAGACCGTAAAACTGTAAAATGGCCGCCATCATATTGGAAGGTGTGATGTTGCAGAGCCCAATATTTTTTTCTCGTCGCCCAAACAGGCCTCGAGTTAGTCTGTTTAATGTTTGTTCTCGTGGAATGCCCTTTCCACATCTTTTCTGACACCTACCCTTCGTGTCTGCTGTAAATCAACCCTAATTGGACTACCCCAGGGCCATTTAGCCCTTTCTATATTTTTATAATTTTATACATCTCTCTGGACACTGTTTGGGTTCATTCTGGTGTTTATTTGTGAAGCGGCCAGGCGTGCGAAGGAGAGTGCCTAACCAGATTCAGACCTCAGGTCTGGATTTTGGATCGTTTTCCCCTAATCCAGCCAGTGCCTCGTACTCTGGACTTCATTTTGGGCATTGGAGTGTTCCTGGAGTGTTTGTGGGTGCATGTGTGGAGTTATAAAAATTAGTAAAAAAATTTAAAATTAAAAACAACAAAGTTGATAGCAGAAAAACGATTTATGACGCATAAACCAATGCTGATGGTGTGTAGAGAGTGTGGGAGGGGCCACGCCCTTCGCATAAATACAAAGTGCTGAGGGAATGAGACACAGTAGTCGTTCGAACTCGCCTGATGAGTGCCGTGGGATGGCCGAAACGCGTCGCGAGATGTGCCTGAATGACGCAGACCGTAAAACTGTAAAATGGCCGCCATCATATTGGAAGGTGTGATGTTGCAGAGCCCAATATTTTTTTCTCGTCGCCCAAACAGGCCTCGAGTTAGTCTGTTTAATGTTTGTTCTCGTGGAATGCCCTTTCCACATCTTTTCTGACACCTACCCTTCGTGTCTGCTGTAAATCAACCCTAATTGGACTACCCCAGGGCCATTTAGCCCTTTCTATATTTTTATAATTTTATACATCTCTCTGGACACTGTTTGGGTTCATTCTGGTGTTTATTTGTGAAGCGGCCAGGCGTGCGAAGGAGAGTGCCTAACCAGATTCAGACCTCAGGTCTGGATTTTGGATCGTTTTCCCCTAATCCAGCCAGTGCCTCGTACTCTGGACTTCATTTTGGGCATTGGAGTGTTCCTGGAGTGTTTGTGGGTGCATGTGTGGAGTTATAAAAATTAGTAAAAAAATTTAAAATTAAAAACAACAAAGTTGATAGCAGAAAAACGATTTATGACGCATAAACCAATGCTGATGGTGTGTAGAGAGTGTGGGAGGGGCCACGCCCTTCGCATAAATACAAAGTGCTGAGGGAATGAGACACAGTAGTCGTTCGAACTCGCCTGATGAGTGCCGTGGGATGGCCGAAACGCGTCGCGAGATGTGCCTGAATGACGCAGACCGTAAAACTGTAAAATGGCCGCCATCATATTGGAAGGTGTGATGTTGCAGAGCCCAATATTTTTTTCTCGTCGCCCAAACAGGCCTCGAGTTAGTCTGTTTAATGTTTGTTCTCGTGGAATGCCCTTTCCACATCTTTTCTGACACCTACCCTTCGTGTCTGCTGTAAATCAACCCTAATTGGACTACCCCAGGGCCATTTAGCCCTTTCTATATTTTTATAATTTTATACATCTCTCTGGACACTGTTTGGGTTCATTCTGGTGTTTATTTGTGAAGCGGCCAGGCGTGCGAAGGAGAGTGCCTAACCAGATTCAGACCTCAGGTCTGGATTTTGGATCGTTTTCCCCTAATCCAGCCAGTGCCTCGTACTCTGGACTTCATTTTGGGCATTGGAGTGTTCCTGGAGTGTTTGTGGGTGCATGTGTGGAGTTATAAAAATTAGTAAAAAAATTTAAAATTAAAAACAACAAAGTTGATAGCAGAAAAACGATTTATGACGCATAAACCAATGCTGATGGTGTGTAGAGAGTGTGGGAGGGGCCACGCCCTTCGCATAAATACAAAGTGCTGAGGGAATGAGACACAGTAGTCGTTCGAACTCGCCTGATGAGTGCCGTGGGATGGCCGAAACGCGTCGCGAGATGTGCCTGAATGACGCAGACCGTAAAACTGTAAAATGGCCGCCATCATATTGGAAGGTGTGATGTTGCAGAGCCCAATATTTTTTTCTCGTCGCCCAAACAGGCCTCGAGTTAGTCTGTTTAATGTTTGTTCTCGTGGAATGCCCTTTCCACATCTTTTCTGACACCTACCCTTCGTGTCTGCTGTAAATCAACCCTAATTGGACTACCCCAGGGCCATTTAGCCCTTTCTATATTTTTATAATTTTATACATCTCTCTGGACACTGTTTGGGTTCATTCTGGTGTTTATTTGTGAAGCGGCCAGGCGTGCGAAGGAGAGTGCCTAACCAGATTCAGACCTCAGGTCTGGATTTTGGATCGTTTTCCCCTAATCCAGCCAGTGCCTCGTACTCTGGACTTCATTTTGGGCATTGGAGTGTTCCTGGAGTGTTTGTGGGTGCATGTGTGGAGTTATAAAAATTAGTAAAAAAATTTAAAATTAAAAACAACAAAGTTGATAGCAGAAAAACGATTTATGACGCATAAACCAATGCTGATGGTGTGTAGAGAGTGTGGGAGGGGCCACGCCCTTCGCATAAATACAAAGTGCTGAGGGAATGAGACACAGTAGTCGTTCGAACTCGCCTGATGAGTGCCGTGGGATGGCCGAAACGCGTCGCGAGATGTGCCTGAATGACGCAGACCGTAAAACTGTAAAATGGCCGCCATCATATTGGAAGGTGTGATGTTGCAGAGCCCAATATTTTTTTCTCGTCGCCCAAACAGGCCTCGAGTTAGTCTGTTTAATGTTTGTTCTCGTGGAATGCCCTTTCCACATCTTTTCTGACACCTACCCTTCGTGTCTGCTGTAAATCAACCCTAATTGGACTACCCCAGGGCCATTTAGCCCTTTCTATATTTTTATAATTTTATACATCTCTCTGGACACTGTTTGGGTTCATTCTGGTGTTTATTTGTGAAGCGGCCAGGCGTGCGAAGGAGAGTGCCTAACCAGATTCAGACCTCAGGTCTGGATTTTGGATCGTTTTCCCCTAATCCAGCCAGTGCCTCGTACTCTGGACTTCATTTTGGGCATTGGAGTGTTCCTGGAGTGTTTGTGGGTGCATGTGTGGAGTTATAAAAATTAGTAAAAAAATTTAAAATTAAAAACAACAAAGTTGATAGCAGAAAAACGATTTATGACGCATAAACCAATGCTGATGGTGTGTAGAGAGTGTGGGAGGGGCCACGCCCTTCGCATAAATACAAAGTGCTGAGGGAATGAGACACAGTAGTCGTTCGAACTCGCCTGATGAGTGCCGTGGGATGGCCGAAACGCGTCGCGAGATGTGCCTGAATGACGCAGACCGTAAAACTGTAAAATGGCCGCCATCATATTGGAAGGTGTGATGTTGCAGAGCCCAATATTTTTTTCTCGTCGCCCAAACAGGCCTCGAGTTAGTCTGTTTAATGTTTGTTCTCGTGGAATGCCCTTTCCACATCTTTTCTGACACCTACCCTTCGTGTCTGCTGTAAATCAACCCTAATTGGACTACCCCAGGGCCATTTAGCCCTTTCTATATTTTTATAATTTTATACATCTCTCTGGACACTGTTTGGGTTCATTCTGGTGTTTATTTGTGAAGCGGCCAGGCGTGCGAAGGAGAGTGCCTAACCAGATTCAGACCTCAGGTCTGGATTTTGGATCGTTTTCCCCTAATCCAGCCAGTGCCTCGTACTCTGGACTTCATTTTGGGCATTGGAGTGTTCCTGGAGTGTTTGTGGGTGCATGTGTGGAGTTATAAAAATTAGTAAAAAAATTTAAAATTAAAAACAACAAAGTTGATAGCAGAAAAACGATTTATGACGCATAAACCAATGCTGATGGTGTGTAGAGAGTGTGGGAGGGGCCACGCCCTTCGCATAAATACAAAGTGCTGAGGGAATGAGACACAGTAGTCGTTCGAACTCGCCTGATGAGTGCCGTGGGATGGCCGAAACGCGTCGCGAGATGTGCCTGAATGACGCAGACCGTAAAACTGTAAAATGGCCGCCATCATATTGGAAGGTGTGATGTTGCAGAGCCCAATATTTTTTTCTCGTCGCCCAAACAGGCCTCGAGTTAGTCTGTTTAATGTTTGTTCTCGTGGAATGCCCTTTCCACATCTTTTCTGACACCTACCCTTCGTGTCTGCTGTAAATCAACCCTAATTGGACTACCCCAGGGCCATTTAGCCCTTTCTATATTTTTATAATTTTATACATCTCTCTGGACACTGTTTGGGTTCATTCTGGTGTTTATTTGTGAAGCGGCCAGGCGTGCGAAGGAGAGTGCCTAACCAGATTCAGACCTCAGGTCTGGATTTTGGATCGTTTTCCCCTAATCCAGCCAGTGCCTCGTACTCTGGACTTCATTTTGGGCATTGGAGTGTTCCTGGAGTGTTTGTGGGTGCATGTGTGGAGTTATAAAAATTAGTAAAAAAATTTAAAATTAAAAACAACAAAGTTGATAGCAGAAAAACGATTTATGACGCATAAACCAATGCTGATGGTGTGTAGAGAGTGTGGGAGGGGCCACGCCCTTCGCATAAATACAAAGTGCTGAGGGAATGAGACACAGTAGTCGTTCGAACTCGCCTGATGAGTGCCGTGGGATGGCCGAAACGCGTCGCGAGATGTGCCTGAATGACGCAGACCGTAAAACTGTAAAATGGCCGCCATCATATTGGAAGGTGTGATGTTGCAGAGCCCAATATTTTTTTCTCGTCGCCCAAACAGGCCTCGAGTTAGTCTGTTTAATGTTTGTTCTCGTGGAATGCCCTTTCCACATCTTTTCTGACACCTACCCTTCGTGTCTGCTGTAAATCAACCCTAATTGGACTACCCCAGGGCCATTTAGCCCTTTCTATATTTTTATAATTTTATACATCTCTCTGGACACTGTTTGGGTTCATTCTGGTGTTTATTTGTGAAGCGGCCAGGCGTGCGAAGGAGAGTGCCTAACCAGATTCAGACCTCAGGTCTGGATTTTGGATCGTTTTCCCCTAATCCAGCCAGTGCCTCGTACTCTGGACTTCATTTTGGGCATTGGAGTGTTCCTGGAGTGTTTGTGGGTGCATGTGTGGAGTTATAAAAATTAGTAAAAAAATTTAAAATTAAAAACAACAAAGTTGATAGCAGAAAAACGATTTATGACGCATAAACCAATGCTGATGGTGTGTAGAGAGTGTGGGAGGGGCCACGCCCTTCGCATAAATACAAAGTGCTGAGGGAATGAGACACAGTAGTCGTTCGAACTCGCCTGATGAGTGCCGTGGGATGGCCGAAACGCGTCGCGAGATGTGCCTGAATGACGCAGACCGTAAAACTGTAAAATGGCCGCCATCATATTGGAAGGTGTGATGTTGCAGAGCCCAATATTTTTTTCTCGTCGCCCAAACAGGCCTCGAGTTAGTCTGTTTAATGTTTGTTCTCGTGGAATGCCCTTTCCACATCTTTTCTGACACCTACCCTTCGTGTCTGCTGTAAATCAACCCTAATTGGACTACCCCAGGGCCATTTAGCCCTTTCTATATTTTTATAATTTTATACATCTCTCTGGACACTGTTTGGGTTCATTCTGGTGTTTATTTGTGAAGCGGCCAGGCGTGCGAAGGAGAGTGCCTAACCAGATTCAGACCTCAGGTCTGGATTTTGGATCGTTTTCCCCTAATCCAGCCAGTGCCTCGTACTCTGGACTTCATTTTGGGCATTGGAGTGTTCCTGGAGTGTTTGTGGGTGCATGTGTGGAGTTATAAAAATTAGTAAAAAAATTTAAAATTAAAAACAACAAAGTTGATAGCAGAAAAACGATTTATGACGCATAAACCAATGCTGATGGTGTGTAGAGAGTGTGGGAGGGGCCACGCCCTTCGCATAAATACAAAGTGCTGAGGGAATGAGACACAGTAGTCGTTCGAACTCGCCTGATGAGTGCCGTGGGATGGCCGAAACGCGTCGCGAGATGTGCCTGAATGACGCAGACCGTAAAACTGTAAAATGGCCGCCATCATATTGGAAGGTGTGATGTTGCAGAGCCCAATATTTTTTTCTCGTCGCCCAAACAGGCCTCGAGTTAGTCTGTTTAATGTTTGTTCTCGTGGAATGCCCTTTCCACATCTTTTCTGACACCTACCCTTCGTGTCTGCTGTAAATCAACCCTAATTGGACTACCCCAGGGCCATTTAGCCCTTTCTATATTTTTATAATTTTATACATCTCTCTGGACACTGTTTGGGTTCATTCTGGTGTTTATTTGTGAAGCGGCCAGGCGTGCGAAGGAGAGTGCCTAACCAGATTCAGACCTCAGGTCTGGATTTTGGATCGTTTTCCCCTAACCCTAACCCTAACCCTAACCCTAACCGCCGGCCAGTGCATTTCTGCGTCCTTCCTAATCTAAAATAGAAGACCAGGAGAGGTCATCTGGGGGGAGGCGTTGTCTAACTCAAAAGCCTAAACCCTACTGTCTAGTAGGTAAGTAGGCATATTCCGATGCACTTTTAGTATAAAATACTTATGAAAAGTGTACTTAGAAAAAACGTACATTTTTTCTGAATTGCTAAATTAAGCTTTACCGTTAAAAAGCCATTTCGACTGTGATGCACTTATGTTTCAAACCACTAAACACAGACAGGCAAAAGTTAAACACGCCTGCTCAAAACTGTTCACACTTGTTTCATGTGACCAAACCTACTGCACATAATACAAGTCAGTTCAGAGTCCCAAAACGGACTCAAAATGTTGCACTGAATGTTGATACCAACAATGGATGGAAACCATATAAGAGGGAGAGAAGGAAGAGTATGTGATTAAGAGATGGTGACCGAGGAGGAAGAGGATGAGGACGAGAAAGAGCAAGGTGTGGAGAATGTTGTCAAAGCTGGATCCGGCACTCCAGAGGGTTTTTCCCTTTGCCTGAAGATGACATTGGCTGTGATGTGGACAAAGTCCTGAGTCTGGACCCAACAAGAAGACGCAATGCTGAGGCAGAATCTATCTCTCATTGACCGTGATTTTGCAGTTGCACAACTCTTTTGACTGTACTGTAACATGCTTTTCAATTAGAGTTTTTCAAACTTTTTGGATTTTGCAGTTGGGTTGCTGTATTTTCACAGAATGCAAGTGTTAAATATGCAGACATTCAATGGTCCAATTATACACCCCTTTGTAGTGTTTTTTTTTTTTCACAGCACCCCAACCCAAATAAACTAAACGTACATGTGTACATACATATATAATTAAATCCAGATAAGCAAACAACAAATGAAGCATACACACAGCAGCATGTATTTATTATGAATGCATCTCAACAGACATTATATGAGGTGAAACAACCCCTTCAGATGAACCATCTGTCATTTACAACTGGATGACACATCAACAGGCTGATTTGAACCAATTACTGTATATGGGATTCATTGTAACAAAACACATTTAAAGATTGATACTTAACTCTTTAAATAATAATAAACCACTCCAATTACATTTTTCTTTAGTTTCTCATTTGCTTTGTTCAAACTTGACCTCATACCTTAAAAAAATGAAACTAAAATATCTGTGCATGAAACTGTGTCATGGACATTTTAATGGGATACATGTGCCTATTTTGCGATCACAGTCTCTTGATACGGGGTAGATTGAGGATAGTGCAACTCGTAGATCGTGCTTTAGCACTGCCTTTTTTGTGTTTTTTTTACGTATGCCTGGGATGAGAACGCTAGCTCACACAAGAGGTTGGACACAGCACATTGATGGCGCATTCTGAGATAGATGGGTATTCGTGTTGTGATGAAATTTTTTATATTTTCATTGATTTTAGTAGAGATTTAACAAAAGAATTCCATATGGATTCTTAATCTGTGTTCTGTGTACGGGAAACCGAAGACCCTGTTTTCTGTTGTTGTGTTTATACAGCTGGAGGGTGTGTGAGGCTCTGACTTCAGAGGTGATAAGACCCCCTCGTCTTAAGGGTAGCATAAAGTTCCTTTGTTCCTCTTGTCTAAACAAGTAAGTGACGAGATAGCTTTGAAAAGAACACTATAAAGCTGCTGGCTAACCCCTCCTGATGGTCTCTCTCCACCGGCAGCTGGACTGTGTGGTGCACGGTGAACATTCTTGCAAGAATAAATACTTTTAAAATACAATTGGAATCCTGAGTCTCTTATGCTGTGATGCTGTTTGTTTAATTATTGTTTTTGCCACAACAGTGTCCCACATGCAGCCAGAATTCATCCAAAGACATTTATCCACATTTCAATTTTAAAGTGCGATCCATAAAGAGTTCCTTCAAACGTATGTCCCATCGAGAAACTTGCGCTCTGCAAGCGAACGTCGTCTTGTGGTGCCACGTCAAAGAGGCACAAGATCTCTTTCTCAGACCTTTACCATGACTGATCCTGCTGGAGGAATGATCTAACTCAACCCGAGCGGCTGAGTCCGGGGCTATTTACAAGAAACGGCTGAAGACGCATCTTTTTCGGCAGCACTTCTATTCATTAATACTAAAACTTTCTCTTCTATTCTAAATCTATTTATTTTAAAAAAATGTTTACATGTACTGCGTTAGATTAAACTGAGAAGGGTCACAGCACTTGCATATCGTTGTCCTACTGTTAGTTTAACTGCTTCTATTGTTCTCATTTGTAAGTCGCTTTGGATAAAAGTGTCTGCTAAATGAATAAATGTAAATGTAATATATTTTCAAATGTAATTTATTTCTGTGATCAAAGCTGAATTTCCAGCATCATTACTCAAGACTTCAGTATACATTGATAATAATGAGAAATTTGAGCATCCAATCATCATTATCCTGATTTCTGAAGGATCATGTGACACTGAAGACTGGAGTAATAATGCTGAGCTTTGATCACAGGAATAAATTACATTTTACTGTATATTCACATAGAAAACAGCTGTTTTAATTGTAATATTGCACAAAATTATTATTTTTTTATTTATTTTTTTTGGATCAAATAAATGCAGCCTTGGTGAGTAGAAGAGAATTCTTTTAAAAACATTAAAAATCTCCCTGATCCAAAACCTTTGACGGGTAGGGTACTTTTTTCTTTAACTGCATGCTTTGGATTCTGTGTTCTCCATTTTCCTCTGCAGGGTTAGGGTTATTATAATATTGACTTGCTGTGTGTATAATCTGAAAGCATTATTTGATTTTGAGCACAGATCAAAATCTGTGAAAATCAATTGTTTGATTTTACCAGAAGAGTCAGATGTTCTCTGAATGTGATTTGAAGATTTGGTTTTGTGTTTAAGGTTTTAAAAAGTGGGGGATAGTTTCAAGAAATGTATTTTAGCACTTCAGAAAAACTGTATGAAGTGCACTTATAAAATACTTATAAAAACTGTACTTCTAAACAGTAGCGTTGTTAACCACCCGCAGGTTTGAGGGCCCCGACTGACCAAGCAATTATATCAGTTGATGACCGCTGTTACAGCAGCGCTGTTGACCTCATTTATTACAGATGAACATGGCTTCCGTCAACAAATTTAGAATGCTGCAAACATTGTTTGGTGATCAATGTTTATATGTGAATAAAGGTCTTTCCACACTGAGTCCGAAAGTTTTGTATGCGTTTTTTCGTATTCGTCATTGGGTGGCTGTGAATTGTCAAACACCTCTCTAAAGGCTTACTACAGATGTGAAAACCGCAGAAAAATTAACCTAACCAGATCCAAATGTCATATATCATATATAACTGAGCAGTTTTTTTTTCCAACAACAACAGTTTAATTTAAATACACTTAATACTATCAAAAAAAATCCTAATTAGTTTGTGAAATACACACTGATGTCTATTAGAGGCGGCAATTAAAACTCTTCTAATTTGACACTGTGTTTTATTCAGGTCAGAAATACATTGTGTAGTTAACTAAATAATTTACTTTTAGTTTTACTTTTTATTCTTCTCCCAGTTCACCGCATACTTTCGGGAGAAGAGGATGAATTTGCGTGTTGTAAATCCGACATCTCTGATTCTCTGCGCTGAAGAGCAAACTATTACATGGTGGTGCCCGTTATCTTCTAATATAGTCCTTATAAATCACAAAATACAATCACAAACATATCGGAATATCAGATTATTTCACAATAATTAGTAGACAATTGTTCAAACTAAATCCAAGAGGTTTATTTTTTTCATAGCTGAATGGACTTTGAACAAAATTAAGGCTCTTGATTCATCCAAAACCAAGAAGGTTTATGTCTTAAAGCTTAAGGGAGCAAGTAAGTGTAGACGATTTTTGTTATGCAGTTTAAAATAAACTCACTTAATTCAACTCAATATTACTGTTGTGCAGTTCAGAGTAAAATGTTATTGGGGTGTAGGGGCCCAGAGATCCCCAAAATGGTAAACGCGCCCCTGCTTCTAAAATACTTATGAAATGTGTGCTCATAAAAATACTTATAAAAATGAACACTTAATGAATAATGTAATATCTGTCTAATAAGTATTTGTATGAACTGAGTAAATTTGACCTGTGAGTACTTTTTTAATAGACACATGAAATGTTTTTTAAAAGACTTGTCAGATCCACTCTGAGGATTTACTGACGTCTCTGAAAAGTGGAGTTAACATCGACCTTTAGATAAAAAATACAATAACAACCATTTAAAGGGAGATCTAACAATCTTTATATTCCTTTATTTGCATGATACATGATTAACAGAATTCATAATTCTCATTTTCTCACCAAAAATTACAATCTTTTTTCTTCATAAACCCACTTTCAAATACATCAAATTCAAAGACTTTATTTCCATTTTAAACATTTCATGAAGAACTTTACAGTGCAGAAGAGTTTAAAAAATGACTGCGGAAACTTTAGAGTAAATAAACACAGTTAGAAAATGTTCATTGCTTTTCATGAAGACGTCAGTCAAACTAGCGGGAAGTTCTCACTGGAACTCCGGGGTCCCATAGCAAAAGAGGATAGACAAAAACACACTGTCTGGTTTTCTTGTCATGTTACAGAGCATCAGGAGTAAAACACACACACACACGCATCGTGATGGAATTAAAGTCAAACGTTTTTGTAGCTTGCGTAACTATCAAACACACGCAGAGGCATGAGTCGGATACAAAACGAGTCCTGTTCTGGACTTCAGGACCTTGACTTTGGATCAGATTAAAGCCAGATATCCGTGTTCAGGGCACGAGCGCAGAGCTTCTGCGGATACAGGAGACACACGACTAGCCCTTTAAATCCCGGGTTCACACGGACACCAGTGGGTTCATCCAATCACAGCATCAGAGCTCACACACTGGAAGCTTATTGGCTGTGAGCTGTCAATCAAAGGGTTAGATATCATTCTTTTTCCTTTATTATATGAATGTGTACATACAACCTGTTTTATGCTCTTTGAGAAATAAGAATAGAAGACGAATGCTTTACGAATTCAACGACAAAGAAAACTAACATTTCAGTGGTTTGTAAATCATCCCTAAAATGGCTTTAATTGTAATATATAATGGAATCTATAATCGTTTGGCAGTCAATGGATTCAGCTCATTTCTGTACAACTACTATTATAATAACTAATGGATATAAATGGTCAGTCTCTATAAATAATAAGAATAGTAGTGCAGCCGCTTCAAAGGTAAATCTAGTTTTAGAATGAAATATTTAAATATTTGTATTAAAAAGTTTAGTATCTAATTTCAGTTTGTTACAGGAAGCATCAAAGCTTAACTACATATGAAGAAACCCGGACTGAAGATTTATTTCTTTTCAATTTGAGAACATTCGATTCAAAACAATATTTACAGACACGTGGAGAAGATTCTATGGGAATGAGCAGCGAATCAAAGCCGAGCATTCATCGGTGTCGTACATTTCAAAATCCATACGGTGGAAAGATGAACACTTCACAGACTCACGAGGGTGGTCGTTCGGACACACTTTACCATGGTAAAAAATCATTCACAGAATTCTACAGATTTCCCTCCAAAACAAAGACACCATTTATTTTCACTAGAAAAACCTCCGATGGTTTTCCATGAGGACACAGGAACCCTGAAGAAGCAGATCCGTCTGGGCCTGAGGTGGGCGGGGCTCGGGACATGGGAGGAGCTTAGTGTGGTGCGAAGTGGGTGGAGCTACACACATGGGCGGGTCTTGGCTCTGTGAGAAGATTCTACGACCAATCACGACCAACACTGACATCTCATTCAGCCGGTGATTGTTCTGATCTCAGAGAATCTTCATGAACGAAGAAGATACAGCAGAAAACGTGTCTGTCACAATACAGTCCTTCTGTTATTAACCACATCTAAAGGATTCTTTCATTAGTTTACATCAGGCAGATTTCGCAACAGTATTATGGGAAAACACAATGAAATGAAGTGTCTTCAGCATTACTAGCTGATCGTGTGGTCGGAACTCTGCTCCAGTTTTCTGTGGGGAATCACACACATGCACTCAAGCTTTCAGACACACGGACGCCACTGGAAGCCAGTGAATGACAATATTCAGTTCTTAAAAAGAGCACCTTCTTTCTTTTCTCCATGTCATATTTTTCTCCTGATAATAAGACGGTCGTCCTGCCGGGGCGTAAGGGTGAGCGTGGATGACGGATGGAAACAGCCCGAGACGATCGACCGCTGAACATTAACACTGCAGAAGAGCCGAGAGAACACACAGGAGGAGGAGCCAGAATGACTGACAGATGCAGCCTGAGGCGTTGATGTCCCGTCCCATCCCTGGTTCTGAGAGAGAGAATCAGACACACACATGTGGTAAATGTGGACATCTGTGTGTGTGTGTGTGTGTGTGAGAGAGAGAGAGAGAGAGAGTGTGTGAGAGAGAGAGAGTTTGTGTGTGCTCATGTTTATATTACATCGTAAGGACCAAATGTCCCCACACAGATAGCAATATCTGAAATCCTTGTGGGACATTTTTGGTCTCCGTGAGGAAAACAGTGTATAAATCACACTAAGAGATGTTTTTTGAAAATGTACAAATGAAAGTTGTGTGTGATGCGCAGGTTTATGGGTAGGGTTAATGTGTGTGTGTGTGTGTGTGTGTGTGTGTGTGTGTGTGTGTGTGAGTGAGAGAGAGAGAGAGAGTCTCACTGTAGAGAAACACGCTGGCGTTGTGGATGCCCAGTCTGTTGGTAGCGACACACGTGTAGTTTCCATAATCGTCCTCCGTGACGTTTGCGACCACCAGGAGCGTTCGAGGTCCGTTGATCTGAATACTGACGCTCTGAGAGCTGGACAGTCTGGCAAACACAAACACACTCATTATTACTGTCTGAGTCAGACAGATGAACACTAACATAAATTACCCCAGTTCAAATATCAAAATATAGTCCTGAATGTATTAATTATTACATTTACTCTACTATTATTTATCGATTTCTGTAAGGATCAACATTTTATTATTTTGTGTTCATTCATTAATATTGTTTCTTGTTTGCTGTTTTCTATGAATCTCTTCTCTTATCATTAACGAAAACTTTTATTAAAATGATCTATTAAAATGTATTTTCGTTAATTTAAAAAAAGCTGAAAAAAAATAAATATAATTGTTGGATGAAAAACTTAAACAAAGCAACTTTGAGTGTCCAAAATGAAATTAAGTTGAAGTACTAAATTACTCACATAAATAAAATAAAAAGGTCAAAAGTAAATTAAAGCAAAATGAAATGAACTTAAAGCTAAATAGAAGTATTAAACAAGACAAAAACTAACAAAAGCACCAAAAAATTACTAAAGAAAAAAAGAAAAAATATAAAAGTAAAGGCTCTTTCAAAATATTAATAAACAATATAATAGTATATAAATAATACTAAAACAAAAAATGTTAGTTCAATGTTAGGGTAACATTAGTTAGGGGAGGTTTAGAGAACATTTCTTAAGAAGTTTTTATTTTTACATAAAAGA
>JAULUF010000103.1:42500-72500 GCA_031834385.1 Semotilus atromaculatus
AGAGCTGGTTTAGAGCTGGTTCAGAGCTGCTTTAGAGCTGCTTTAGACCTGCTTTAGAGCTGGTTTAGAGCTGGTTTAGAGCTGGTTCAGAGCTGGTTTAGAGCTGCTTTAGAGCTGCTTTAGAGCTGCTTTAGAGCTGCTTTAGAGCTGCTTTAGAGCTGGTTTAGAGCTGCTTTAGAGCTGCTTTAGAGCTGCTTTAGAGCTGCTTTAGAGCTGGTTCAGAGCTGGTTTAGACCTGGTTTAGAGCTGGTTCAGAGCTGGTTTAGAGCTGGTTCAGAGCTGGTTTAGAGCTGGTTCAGAGCTGGTTTAGAGCTGGTTCAGAGCTGGTTTAGAGCTGGTTCAGAGCTGCTTTAGAGCTGCTTTAGAGCTGCTTTAGAGCTGCTTTAGAGCTGGTTTAGAGCTGCTTTAGAGCTGGTTCAGAGCTGGTTTAGAGCTGGTTCAGAGCTGGTTTAGAGCTGGTTCAGAGCTGGTTTAGAGCTGGTTCAGAGCTGGTTTAGAGCTGGTTCAGAGCTGCTTTAGAGCTGCTTTAGAGCTGCTTTAGAGCTGCTTTAGAGCTGGTTTAGAGCTGCTTTAGAGCTGGTTTAGAGCTGGTTTAGAGCTGGTTCAGAGCTGCTTTAGAGCTGCTTTAGAGCTGGTTTAGAGCTGCTTTAGAGCTGGTTTAGAGCTGCTTTAGAGCTGCTTTAGAGCTGCTTTAGAGCTGCTTTAAAGCTGCTTTAGAGCTGCTTTAGAGCTGGTTCAGAGCTGCTTTAGAGCTGCTTTAGAGCTGCTTAAGAGCTGCTTTAGAGCTGCTTTAGAGCTGGTTTAGAGCTGGTTCAGAGCTGGTTTAGAGCTGGTTTAGAGCTGGGTTAGAGGTGCTTTAGAGGTGCTTTAGAGCTGCTTTAGAGCTGGTTCAGAGCTGCTTTAGAGCTGGTTTAGAGCTGGTTTAGAGCTGGTTTAGAGCTGGGTTAGAGGTGCTTTAGAGCTGGTTTAGAGCTGGGTTAGAGGTGCTTTAGAGGTGCTTTAGAGCTGCTTTAGAGCTGCTTTAGAGCTGGTTTAGAGCTGTTTTAGAGCTGGTTTAGAGCTGGTTTAGAGCTGGGTTAGAGGTGCTTTAGAGCTGCTTTAGAGCTGGGTTAGAGGTGCTTTAGAGGTGCTTTAGAGCTGCTTTAGAGCTGGTTTGGAGCTGGTTTAGAGCTGCTTTAGAGCTGGTTTAGAGCTGGGTTAGAGGTGCTTTAGAGGTGCTTTAGAGCTGCTTTAGAGCTGGTTTAGAGCTGCTTTAGAGCTGGTTTAGAGGTGCTTTAGAGCTGCTTTAGAGCTGGTTCAGAGCTGGTTTAGAGCTGGTTTAGAGCTGGTTCAGAGCTGGTTTAGAGCTGGTTCAGAGCTGCTTTAGAGCTGGTTTAGAGCTGGTTTAGAGCTGGTTTAGAGCTGGTTTAGAGCTGCTTTAGAGCTGGTTTAGAGCTGGTTTAGAGCTGGTTTAGAGCAGCTTTAGAGCTGGTTCAGAGCTGGTTTAGAGCTGGTTTAGAGCTGGTTTAGAGCAGCTTTAGAGCTGGTTTAGAGCTGCTATAGAGCTGGTTTAGAGCTGGTTTAGAGCAGCTTTAGAGCTGGTTTAGAGCTCAGAACTGGTTTAATGTTACACTGATAGCACTTGATTAATGTTCCAGCTGGTAAAAAGCCTTTGTCTCTGACCTTTAGTGACCTGATGTGGTGAGCAGAGTCTCCAACCATCACTGCATCGATCCAGTGCCTCACACACACACACTCTCACACACACACACACCGCTGGTCAATACTTTAAACAGCATTCAGCTCTTTTCAGTAAATGTGGCTCCCAGCGCGTCTGCTACAGTCGATGAGAAAGATCTTCAGGATAACAGGATACACTGTGAACATGAAACCACTGATCAACCACACACACACACACACACACACACACACACACGCTAATCAAGAAGCTCCTCCACATGATTCACACACACGTTTCTCTCGCTGACACTGTCTGACAGAAAGAACATGCTGACAGAATCCAGTCAGAGCGATGGAGTTCATCTGAGAGTCTGAAGGACATGCGGACACTCGAACCAACGATCACTCTACTGACGGTTGCTAGGGTATTATGAGTGGTTTCTATGTGTCTTTTCTGTCTGGTGTTCAAGAGTCCTGCAGCCTATAGGGAAGACTGACCTGACGACCAGAGGTTTGCCAGCAGCTGATTGGCTCTCTCTCACCTGACGGGTTTAGCAGTCTCCAGGTGATGGAGGGATCTGGCCTCCCATTGGCCAAACACGTCAACGTCACGTTACTGCCCTCGTTCACAGTGATGTCCTCTGACACTTTATAGATGATTGCAGGAACTGAAAGAGAAAAACCAGAGCAGAACAACATGAGCGGAGGGATGCTGGATTAGTGTTCAGATACACGTCTCTTCAGTCCTGACCTCGTGACGTACGCTCATAATAAACTCTGTGTTTAATGAGGATGTTGCAGAGTATCAATAAAGTCAAACGCATGTGAAAATATCACACACACATCATCTGTTACGGGCCACAGACACTCTCATCCATTACAAGGAAACACTTGTCTGATCAATGTGCACACAATCCCACATATTCATCAAACCCATGCGCCATTTAATGACGCTCTTTGTCATTTTCTTGATTTACTGAGTCTGAGTAAGACTGAAACAAACTCAGAGCTGCAGCTTCAGCAAAGCAAACCTGCAATAAATCAGACAGAGTCGTTTATTCCGTCTGTGAACATTCACTCGTTCAGTCACCCCGCCCCTTAAATAACAATCCCCGCCCCTTCGCCCCCTAACCCCGCCCCTTCACCCATAACCCCCCCCCCCCCCCTAACCCTGCCCCTTCGGTACCAAACTCCGCCCAGGCCCCTCCCCCACCGCTCCGAGGAGTTCAGTTCAATAAAGGAATTATGTAAATCAGGTTACACGCCTACAACATTTATACTAATCACAATGTGCACAGAGCTCTTTGTGTTAAAGGTACAGTGGAAATGACTACAGAATATGAAATTCATTATAGCCTGGACTGACATCATATAATATAACTGCTGTGGAAAAAGTAACCATTGAATGCGAGACCATTAAAGCATCCGGCAGAAGAAGCTCAGAGCTGTTCAGGGCGAGATGAAGACTGTAGGGTAGTAGATAGACGAGATGAAGACTGTAGGGTAGTAGATAGACGAGATGAAGACTGTAGGGTAGTAGATAGACGAGATGAAGACTGTAGGGTAGTAGATAGACGAGATGAAGACCGTAGGGTAGTAGATAGACGAGATGAAGACCTCACATCCTCGACTGTAGGTTAGTAAATGGACAGTCATCAGTGTCTGATAAATGATGTTCACTAGGTGGCAGATTGAGTCTGTTCCTCACAGCAGTGGCTCTACACTCCATTCTCTCTCTCTCTCTCTCTCTCTCTCTCTCTCTCTCTCTCTTTGTGTTCTCCTTAACCAATCACTGTTGCCTTTTTTAAAACACACACACACACTCTCTCTCCTCAGAGCGACTCTGTCTTTCTCTCTAACATGCATGAAATTGGAATTGTAGTTGAAGCAGGACTGACAAGAAAATACATGTTTCTCCAAGCCAAACAAGAATAGACTCATAACCACACCCACACACACTCACACACACACATGCACACACACATATGCACACACACACACACACACACACACACACACAGGCTTTGTCCGCTCTCTTCGCTGCTTTGGAGGCAGAGGTGGAAATAGGAGAGTGGAAAGTTGGTTATAGGGATATATACAGTTATATATACATATAAATGATATACACAGCTGGCCTTTGTTTAACCCACGCAGAACTGCACGTCTGCCTTCATCAGTGCTCGTCTCTAGACCAGGGGTTCCCAAACTTTCCCATGACAAGGCCCCCCAAATACCATTAGGTTCTGGCCAAGGCCCCCCTTTGCAGGATGAGTTTTTAAACCGGCAAATGTAGAAAAAAATAAATAAAACCTCTAGGTGAACATCAGATTATGTGTTTGATACCAGCCTATCAGAAAGATTATAGAGATGAACTGATTTCAATTTTCTAGGCCAATTTCAAATTTTCATTGAGTTTGACCTGCCGATACAGATTTTAGCCGATTCTGATTTCATTTTTTCTAACCACTTTTCAGCACACAAATATTTAATTTCTATTTTGATATAGATATATAGCCTATATAAATAACACCTTATAGTTTTACCCAAACTGAATAATTAAGACAAGTTTAAATGGGTACATTTTCTGTAAATATGTTTGTCTTCATTTTCTTTTCTGACATAGCCTGCCCTACAGTTCTTGTTAAAACACAGACATGCAAATTATGTGCATTTTAGGCACTTTTTGTGTGAAATCATTTATTTTGTCCATCAAAAGTGTGCTTTCACTTTAATTGAGCCTGAGCTGCGCAGCAAAAATAGACTCTGCGCCGAAATCGCTTCTCACGCGACGCTCAGCGCTGCACCCGCTCGCGGTGTGAATGTAGCCTACTCATTGATAACACGCACGCCGAAAAAATACCCGCCGCTCGCGCTTTGCGGTCTGAAACGGCCGTATAATTCAAGAGGTTTCCTACATGTGCGTTCCGTGTGCTTGTGTGATGCTGATGTTGCGCGATGTTAATTAAGCGGCGCCAGAGTGCATCAGACCGGCATAAAATTGGCATATATGCAGGCCGGTCGCCGATCACATGAAGATCGTCCAATTCCGGTCACCAGCCAATCAATCGGTGCATCTCTAAAAGATTAGCATTACAAGTATAATGTTCAGATAGGCTATGCGACAATATTATAATGCTATTTCATAACAATACTCATACTAATATACATTATTTGTACTTAAAAAAAAAGAAGTTTTTTTTTCTTCTCGTTTTTCTTCCAACTTCCTGCGGCCCCCCTGGCGCCCCCACTTTGAAAACCCCTGCTCTAGACTACTACTGTTCATTTTGCGATAGGAGCAGTGTTTGAAAATAACTTTTTCACTCACCGGACAATTTGGCTACAAAATTATGTTACCGGCTTTTCAGAAATTCTACTAGCCCCCCCCCCAAAAAAAAGAAAACAGAAAAGAAGAAATTCACCAGATACGTCACCGTCTATATATATATATATATATATATATATAATTTGGATTTCATACATTAATTTCTTATTAAAACAAAATCCTGTCATCCAGCATCTCATTTCTCTTTCATCCTCATCCTTTTACGGTGAAGATATCAAGTTTGTTTCTGCATTTTTCTTTTGGTGGGTAGGGTTAGAGGTTTTAGGGTTAAATAGTTATGGAAATTCTGTTTTGATTATTTCATTGATTTGGCGACTCTCTTGTTTTCTTGGATTTCTGTTTACTTTCTTTCTTTTATATTTATAATCTGTTTTGTGAACTTATTGCACCTTTTCATTTAAAACATACTTAACGTTAATTTTTCTGCTTCTTGGTTGTTTCTGCTACTTGCACTCATGGCAACAGTTGTATCTCAATTAGATGTTGCGCAATCATCCCGTTGACATCTTCAAGCATGTAACACACACACGCACACGCGCACACGCACACACACACACACACACACATGCACACACGCGCACACGCACACACGCACACACACACACGCACACACACACACACTCACACACGCGCACACACACACACACACACACTCTCTCACACACACATATTGTGTCTGTGTTGAGGATCGTCAGAGCGAACGCTTCCCTTCTGTCTAAAACGCACACCAGAACAATAAACCACCCGAGTTTGATCGATTCTGAAGATGAACGACATTTGGCTGTAATTTATTTAGTCAGGAGCCGTCCTTTATTTTGTGCTGCGTCGCAGAGCTGCTCGTATTAATCTTGAGGAAAACTTGCACAGCCAAGTGGATCTTCTCTAATTGTATAAAGATTTATGATTTTGCAAAAACAAAACTGCACCATACAATACAAAGACTAATGAACATGTTCCTGCATGGAGAACAAGAATGGGCGTTTTTCTGCTCCCGGGAGGGAATTAATCTGGCCACAAACACTGAAGTGAAGAACATGAGCACCGTATAACCTGCACATGTGACTTAGTAGAGCTTCAAAACAGCTTTACAGAAAATCATGTTAATGCTTATCAGAGAAACTGAACACTGGTCAAGAAATGCTGAAAAGACAAGCTGAGTGCACTGCATTGTGGGATACAGCATCTCATGCAAGCATTATGACAATCGCAGAAGATCATCCCAGTGTTTCACACATACAGAGCATCTGCAGTACATACTACAAATTCAGCAGCAAAACTTTCTGTCAAGTCAAGTCATCGTCATTTATATAGCGCTTTTAACAATGGATTGTTTCAAAGCAGGGGCTATTAAATCAGGGGCCGCTAAGACGACGGTGTTCTCTATAAACAGACTTTAAACCAAACCTGTGATAAACACTGATGGCGTTCACATGCGCATTAAGAACTGATTCTATAGTTATGTGCGTTTGAATATATGTGTGCAGGTTTGTAATTCCCTACAAACCATGCCTAAACAAACTACTTGTCTAGCCTATAAGTTTTGATACAGAAATTTATTTTATTTTATCACTTCGGGGTCGGTAAAGGGATCCTCCATAGGGAGAGGCTAGTTCAGCACTGCACTGTCATCGGGTCCAGGCGAAGCTCCTCGTCAGATCTGGAGTGTGTGTGTGTGTGTGTGTGTGTGTGTGTGTCCAGGCGGAGCTCCTCGTCAGATCTGGAGTGTGTGTGTGTGTGTGTGTGTGTGTGTGTGTCCAGGCGGAGCTCCTCATCAGATCTGGATACGGCCTGGATCCGGGAGGCTGCGGTAAAACCTCTGGATAAACAAAGACACTAAAATTAGCGTAGATGCCATTCTTCTTATGATGTAACGAGTACATCAGGATTTAAGGGAAGTGTTCCCAGTTCCGGCTGACCTAATCTATGCAGCCTAACATTGAGTTATAGAAGTCTATAATGTATTATGTGTATGCTAGGGCAAAGAGATGTGTCTTTAATCGAGCTTTGAACTGTGAGTGTGTCTGCTTCCCGGACAATGGTAGGAAGACTGTTCCAGAGTTTTGGTGCTAAATAGGAAAAGGATCTACCGCCAGCAGTCGATATTGATATTCTAGGTATTATTAACTGGCCGGAATATTGAGATTGCAATAAACGTGAAGGGCTATAATGCGTTAAGAGCTCGCTCAAGTACTGGGGAGCTAAACCATTTAGTGATTTGTAAGTAATCAACAATACACTGTACACTCGCATGCAGAAACGCACATCAGTGTTGCTGTTTGATAATGAAAAAGCTCCAGTTCTTCTCTATATCAGTGACAGTGTTTCTGAACTCCTGAAACGCCTCCATTGTATCTTGAGTTTCTTCTGGGAACGAACACTCACAATATTCCTCATTTAAATCATTTATACTCAGAATAAAGGGGCGGGGCCTGGTGGAGTTAGTTAGTAGTGTGTCGAAACCATAGACTGTAAAAATATGAACGCAGTGACCGTGACTTCACCCGTCGTTTCTGAAGAGCGTTTTTAAAGCCCAAAGTGGGCGGAGCCGGCCGTCGCCATCTTGGCTGCGCATCACTCCCCGGATAACCAAAAATATGCAGCGAGGCGGATTAGCTGAGGTGACGTGATGCTAACGTCAGCAGACAAACAGCTAGTAGTGACATCAGCGGCAATCCACCTGTCACGGATGGGCCACGCCCTTAGTTATCCACAACTTTAAGGCTTAATATATTTAAACGTCTGAACCTCATGAGTCATTTCACAAACACAACCGAAGCACTCGACCAATTTACACCGAGAAAGGGTGTAAAATGGCTTTTATAAATAATCATGCAAGCAGATGAGAGTATTTCTGTCCAGACTCTAAGAGACACACATTCTTGTAACGAGAGTGAAATTAAGGCTGGATAATTAAGGAGAGCCAAACAAACGGCCGACATGTTCACACGTCTATGGATTAAATAACTTCACTGTTACAGATCGTCCCTCGCAGTGATTAGCAGAGTGTGACGAGAGCGTTGACATGAGAATCCCTGCACAGATGACAGAGACACGCATACACACACACACACACACACACACACACACACACACAGATGACAAAGACACGCACACACACACGCGCACACACACACACACACACTCACAGATGACAGAGTCACGCACACACACACACACACACACACACACACACACACACACTCACAGATGACAAAGACACGCACACACACACACACACACGCGCACACACACACACACACACACTCACAGATGACAGAGTCACGCACACACACACACACACACACACACACACTCACAGATGACAGAGACACGCACGCACACACATACACACATACACACACACACTCACAGATGACTGAGACACGGGGATTCTCACTGGAGTGAACAACACTCATGCTAGAGGAACAACACACACCTCACACACACCTCACACTAACTCGTCTGTGTGACATGATGATATTAGATCATCAGCCATTAAAATGTGTCTGGCTTCACAGAGAGATCATTGGTACTGTACTATCATACTTCATATTCAGTCATATTAATGATCTGACTGCACTGACGCAATCAGATGAGAACAAAAACAAAACTTGAACTGAATTGATCTAAATAATGACACTATTGTCTTTTTAGAGCAGCTAAAACTGAAGTTGTTTAATAACGGATGAACTTTACACACGAACAGAACGGTGATGAGACACTTGTGATGTTTTTGGGCCATATCGCACACCCACACACCTAACTCATCTGATCTGGGAGTGTGTGACGGGAGTGTGTGACGGGAGTGTGTGACAGGGAGTGTGTGACGGGAGTGTGTGACGGGAGTGTGTGACAGGAGAGTGTGTGACAGGGAGTGTGTGACAGGAGAGTGTGTGACAGGAGAGTGTGTGACAGGGAGTGTGTGACGGGAGGGAGTGATGGGAGCGAGTGAGGGGAGTGTGTGACGGGAGTGTGTGACGGGAGGGAGTGATGGGAGTGTGTGACGGGAGTGTGTGATGGGAGTGTGTGACGGGAGTGTGTGACAGGAGAGTGTGTGACAGGGAGTGTGTGACGGGAGGGAGTGATGGGAGCGAGTGAGGGGAGTGTGTGACGGGAGTGTGTGACGGGAGGGAGTGATGGGAGTGTGTGACGGGAGTATGTGACAGGAGAGTGTGTGACAGGGAGTGTGTGATGGGAGCGAGTGATGGGAGCGAGTGAGGGGAGTGTGTGACGGGAGTGAGTGATGGGAGTGTGTGACAGGAGAGTGTGTGACAGGGAGTGTGTGACGGGAGTGAGTGATGGGAGCGAGTGAGGGGAGTGTGTGACGGGAGTGTGTGACGGTAGGACTGGGGCGGTATGGATTTTTTCTTACCACGGTTGAAAAGCAAGAAATTCCCGCGGTATTGCGGTAAACCGCTATTAGCACCATCCCGTGGAAAACTGCGCGCGCGCAATACATCCCGCGTGCACACAAGCGCACACACTAAAGGCTAGCCTTGTTTATATTCGACGCGTCCGCATGAGCGCGAGTCTCCGCTGACTGCGCGCGTAGCTCCCCAGAAGGACGCAGTTGTGCTATTCTGTGAAACGACAGCGGCGACTGAAGTAATTGTCTTCTTAACCATCATCAACGTGAGAAGAAGAAAGGTCCACACGTGACAATGTTTATTTTAGTACATCATCACCAATAACACTACAAAAATAATCGAGTAAAATCCAGTAAACCCTGAGATTATTACCTCAGTGATATTAGAAGAAAATATGTGGATATAAAAACATGTAGGCCTATGTATTTCATACAACTCAATTAACGATCTCTTAAATATTTCTTATTTCACTAAACAATTAAGTTTCATGGACATTTTATAAAACATGGAACTTTATTTTTATTAAAGTGGCTTATATCTGCTATAGGCTCATTTTGTAAATGTAAGAAACTAATTTAAGACGCACAAACTGGGTGCCGGTGCAGTGAGACATACATGCTTGCTCAGCCAGATTCTGCTCGAAGTTGTTCATCTTCGGATGCGGGGCCGTGCGCAATGTTACAAAGAGTCTCGCGCACCCAACGCGCGCGACCGCCCACACCGCAATGATGTCATTTTTGCCGCGCGCACCTTCGCGCTCGTGCGGACGCGTCGAGTATAAACAAGGCTTCAGGCAATTGAACTTAATAAGGAACATGTTTATTTAACATTTATTATTTCACATTTAGAACAGAAATGGAATGATGTCTAGACAAAACGTGCACATGTGCAGGCACTTTTTTTATTTATTTTTTTGCGGTGATGACGGTGACGAACTCAGACCCGCGGTAGGGGTCACGTGACTGCGGTATTGCGGTAATGCGGTAACCGTCCCAGCCCTATGTGACGGGAGTGTGTGACAGGAGAGTGTGTGACGGGAGTGTGTGACAGGAGAGTGTGTGACAGGGAGTGTGTGACGGGAGTGTGTGTGACAGGGAGTGTGTGACGGGAGTGTGTGTGACAGGGAGTGTGTGACAGGAGGGAGTGAGGGGAGTGTGTGACGGGAGTGTGTGACAGGAGAGTGTGTGACAGGGAGTGTGTGACGGGAGGGAGTGATGGGAGCGAGTGACGGGAGTGTGTGACGGGAGTGTGTGACGGGAGTGTGTGACAGGAGAGTGTGTGACAGGGAGTGTGTGACGGGAGGAAGTGATGGGAGCGAGTGAGGGGAGTGTGTGACAGGAGTGTGTGACAGGAGAGTGTGTGACAGGAGAGTGTGTGACAGGGAGTGTGTGACGGGAGGGAGTGATGGGAGCGAGTGAGGGGAGTGTGTGGGAGGGTCCTGCCAGGGATTAACAGAAGATGAGCTGTCATTGGTCTGACAGCCTGTCAATCACACGGCGCTCACCTTGAACTATGAGGAACACCTGCGAGGTCTTGGGCTGTTGTTTGGTCTGGATGGAGCAGGTATACGGGCCCTCGTCGAACACGTCCACCTTCTGGATCCTCAAACTGTACTCCAGCTGACCCTGGGTCACCAGCTCCACTCGCGGGTCCAGGGACCACTTGTCCTCGCCCGCGAAGATGATGTTGGAGCGGTTCAGCCAGGCCACCTTCGACACCTTATCGTCCACATAACACCTGACAGAGACACAGCTCAGGTTAGGGTCTTAGACATCACAGACACGACCTACATGTGAGCCCTTCATATGTGTGGTTTTCACATGTATTTCTTTAGTGCTTTATACAGTATAGATTGTTTCAAAGCATCTTCACAGTATTAAACAGGAATGATGAACTTGATTAAATAAGAGAGTGATTCAGATTCTGGTCTACTGAAGTCAAGTCAAGTCACCTTCATTTATATAGCGCTTTAACAATATAGATTGTTTCAAAGCAGCTTTACAGTGATAATAGGAAATTAAAGTAACAGAGATTATTTAGGCTTTACAGCAGATCTAGAATAAATGTATTTTCCAGCTAAAGTCAGTTCATTAGTTATTAACTTATGGGCCGCTAACACAACACCGTTTTAACAGAAAACCCTTGGCGCGCTCCGGCCGTCCATCCGCACAAAACAGTGTCTGGTGTTTCGAGAACGCACTCTCTGAAATAGGTTCGAAGGTACAAACGATTATCCGTTATCACTGCGCAAACATCAAAAACGCAAAGCTGCGAAAAACGCAGACGGCGCACACATGCGCATTACGCGTTCAGTCCATAGGTATGAATATATGTGTGCAGGCGTGTAGTCCTTTACAAATCAACCCTCAACAAACTACTTGTCTGGCCTTGAAAAATTATAATACAGCAATTAGTTGACACTTCAGGGCTGCATTGTCATTGCGTCCAGGCGCAGGTCCTAGCCTAGCTAGCCTGTTAACGTGCCACCCGTGCGCTCCCGCGCCTTTGAGTTCATTAAAAGCCCAGGTGAGTAAGAATCAGTCAACAAACACGGTGAGTAATGTCTTGTCCTGTTAGATGGAACGTGAAAATAGAGACACCAGCCACCATAGTCACATGTTTGCCGGGAGCCAGAGTGCCTGACATCAAAGCAAATTTAAAAGTGCTGGCTAATGCTAATCGTAAATTCTCAAAGATCATTATTCATGTCGGCACTAATAATGTTCGACTCCGCCAGTCGGAGATCACTAAAATTAATATTAAAGAGGAGTGTGAATTCGCAAGTACGATGTCAGGCACTGTAATTTGCTCTGGCCCCCTTCCTGTTCGCCGGAGTGATGAGATAGTAGATTGTGTTCACTCAATGGCTGGCTGTCGAAGTGGTGTCCGCATAATAATGTAGAATTCATAGACAATTGGAAAAGTTTTTGTGGCAAGCCTGACCTGTTGAAAAGAGATGGTATTCATCCCTCCTGGGCTGGTGCTGCTCTTCTCTCTAGTAATTTGGCTCATAGTCTTAGAGCTCAAACATGACAACCTGGGGCTCAGGTCAGGAAGCAGACAGAGCTAAACCGACCGTCTGCTAGCGGCCTCACGCCACCAAGGTCAGATAAATCCCATCACATAGAGCCACTTTCACCTAGATATCATCATATAGAGAATTTCTTCTTATGATGTAACGAGTACATTAGGATTTAAGGGAAGTGTTCCCAGTTCCGGCTGACCTAATCTATGAAGCCTAACATTGAATTATAGAAGTCTATAATGTATTATGTGTATGCTAGGGCAAAGAGATGTGTCTTTAATCGAGCTTTGAACTGTGAGTGTGTCTGCTTCCCGGACAATGGTAGGAAGACTGTTCCAGAGTTTTGGTCCTAAATAGGAAAAGGATCTACCGCCAGCAGTCGATTTTGATATTCTAGGTATTATTAACTGGCCGGAATTTCGAGATCACAATAAACGTGAAGGACTATAATGCGTTAAGAGCTCGCTGAAGTACTGCAGAGCTAAACCATTTAGTGCTTTGTAAGTAATCAACAATATTTTAAAATTTATACAATGTTTAATAGGCAGCCAATGCAGTGTTGACAGAACCGGGCTAATATGGACATACTGAAGACAAACACTGTCAGGTGTCACTGTATTCACTGAAGTCTCTGAGTGAGTTTTAATGGCAAGTTTTCACTGTTCCAGCGCTCATTTGAGGACATGAAGAACTACAGACGAGATGTTCATTTACGTTCATGAGCGGACATTCAGAGAGAGAGCAACAGGCTGGCGGTCACACACACTCACACACACTGAGTTTCCTCCAATTAAACCGCTGAGAGACTCTGCTAATCAGCAGCTGTCTCTCTCTCTGACTGTCTGTCTCTCTGACAGGCAGCTCAGTGTGTGTGTGTGTGTGTGTGTGTGTGTGTGTGAGAGAGAGAGAGCTGGACACTCGCTGTGGGCTCGCCTGAGGGAGTCAGTGTGTCAGACACTAATGAGACAGACAGGAGATTTGCTGAGGCAGTGAGAGACAGACAGAGCTGCAATATCTAGAGTTTAAACAGCTCTCTCTTACACAAACACACACAAACACACACACACCACACACACACACACACTCACACACACACTCACTCACTCACACACACACACACACACACACACACACAGTCACTCACTCACTCACACACACACACACACGCACACGCACACACACACACACACACATTTAAATTCTTTATTTGAATTAAAAGATAAGCATATATCATGGCATAATCCAAATTTGACCAAAGAGGTGTACAACAGCAGCCAATATCTCAGTCCATCATGCACACGTAAGGGTAAAGCTGGCACCTCCGCCTCCATATGTAGAGGCTAATCACTGCTGATACAGAGCAATATTTGGTCAGTATCTCGTCCGCCATTACCCACTCACAGGAAGTTCTCACTCTACCCACTCTTCTCTTCTCTGATTATGAGGGCGGGGCCATAACCTGTCACTCACATGAGATCCACCAATAGCATACCACAACCATCCAACCATCCAATCAATTCCCTACAGACACAATCAAGCCCCACCCACATGTGTTCTTGTTCCAGAAGCATTATTTCACAATGTTCTTTGAATGTTCATAACATCAACTTTTTATTGGATCCAAGTGTTAGGAGTGTGTGCACTAACATTATACTGTTTCATTCTTAAAACACTATAAGAATGTTACTTTTGAGTGTTCTCTGAACGGTCTGAAACAAGTAGTTACATTAAAAAAATGTTAGACGAATGTCCAACTGAAATGTTTCAGGTAAAGATGCTCCATGAAAGATGTATAAATAATGTTTTTGTGCTATTGTTCTGAGAACATTATTAAAGACCAGATAACTTTGAAAGAATGTTGAATTAATGTTACTGGAAGAACGTTTGTTCATGACTTGGAGAACCTTGCCAGAGCGTTCTCTGTCAGCTGGATTAACATCCGACAGCAAACAGTCATCATTAAAGTCATCAATCAGAGACTCTTGCTGTCAGGATAAGCTTTCATACAGAGAGGAAATCCTCACATGAGTTACACATGAGAATAAAACAATCAGACGTCAGTGATTCTCTGATGAGAGCAGATCTCTGACAGATCGACTGAAATGAAGACGTTTATGAGTTTCTGAAGTTCCTCCAGCTCTGACGGATCCAGACGGTTCCTCCGGTCTGTGCTTATACACACATGTGGAATTCAATCTTACTTTCATTACCGGGTTGTTATTGCAGTGTGTGTGATGCAAAGAAATTATTAAAGTTCATTTTATTTTTTTATTTGAAATGATCAAGCATGGGTTAGTTCAGGCATGGTCCTCAGTACCAGCGTATCTCTCACACGGCACGTTTATATTCCCACTCCTCCAGCATCTCCTCGATCGCATCGCTGCTCCCTCCTCCAACCCAACCTGTAACCAATCTGACCTTTTGTTATTTCGTTTTTCCATACAGTTCACTACATTGCATGCATTTTCTATCATGTATTTGTATTTCCACAAGTCGTATAATTGTGAATTGCAATTATGTATGCATATACTGGTTCTGTTCCCCAGGGTTAGACTTGCTGCTCAGGCACAGATGCATGGACAGACCCATACCGCCAACACTAACCCATGGACAGACCCATACCGCCAACACTAACCCATGGACAGACCCATACCGCCGACACTAACCCATGGACAGACCCATACCGCCAACACTAACCCATGGACAGACCCATACCGCCAACACTAACCCATGGACAGACCCATACCGCCAACACTAACCCATGGACAGACCCATACCGCCAACACTAACCCATGGACAGACCCATACCGCCAACACTAACCCATGGACAGAACCATACCGCCAACACTAACCCATGGACAGAACCATACCGCCAACACTAACCCATGGACAGACCCATACCGCCAACAATAACCCATGGACAGACCCATACCGCCAACACTAACCCATGGACAGACCCATACCGCCAACAATAACCCATGGACAGACCCATACCCATGGACAGACCCATACCGCCAACACTAACCCATGGACAGACCCATACCGCCGACACTAACCCATGGACAGACCCATACTGCCGACACTAACCCATGGACAGACCCATACCGCCGACAATAACCCATGGACAGACCCATACCGCCAACACTAACCCATGGACAGACCCATACTGCCGACACTAACCCATGGACAGACCCATACCGCCAACACTAACCCATGGACAGACCCATACCGCCAACACTAACCCATGGACAGACCCATACCGCCAACACTAACCCATGGACAGACCCATACCGCCGACACTAACCCATGGACAGACCCATACCGCCGACACTAACCCATGGACAGACCCATACCGCCAACACTAACCCATGGACAGACCCATACCACCAACACTAACCCATGGACAGACCCATACCGCCAACACTAACCCATGGACAGACCCATACCACCAACACTAACCCATGGACAGACCCATACCGCCGACACTAACCCATGGACAGACCCATACCACCAACACTAACCCATGGACAGACCCATACCGCCGACACTAACCCATGGACAGACCCATACCGCCGACACTAACCCATGGATAGACCCATACCGCCGACACTAACCCATGGACAGACCCATACCGCCGACACTAACCCATGCTACAATTGTAATAAATGATATTGTTGGCGAACTGGTCCTGACTGAACTGTTCAATGGAATGGACTAACAGCCAGTTGGCATGTCCTCATCATCAGCATTACATTTGGGAACCTGAATTCTTGTGCTTCAGATTAAATCATGAAGCTTTGATCCATGTTGACTGTTCTCTGTTCCACAGCGCTGAAAGATGATGATGATGATGAAAACACTTGTGTTTAACTCAAACTCTGACTGAGACTCTGGATGACTCCATCATCAGAACCAAACTGAACTCAGTAGTTCTTCTGTAGAGCTGCTGTACAGATGAATCTGAATATGTCTCATGCATCACTGATTCTGTATTCTCCTGTTTATGACTGTAAAGCTGCTTTAACATGATCTGTCATGTTTCTGCTGATGGCATTTGATTTTCTTCTGTTTTCGGGACCACCGACACACTGCTTTTGTCAAGGACGGGTTTGTTCTTCGCTTGATCGATAAAGAAGAAAATTTAAAACAGTAAGTGCAGCAGAATCCACACATAAAGTGTCTGAGGACCAGCTTCAACACACAGTTCAGTTTTCACTCATGCTATTCATCTCATTATTCTGGTTGTTGATGGACAGCTGATTCACTGGAGCTGAACAATTTTCCCGTAGTTTCTCCCGGGATTCTTCACTGAACATTCGGATGACTGCAGGATTTCATCAGTTACACTGAAACACGTATGATGTGCTGATTTCACTCATTCTGTAGTCTGTAGCAGATCCAGAATTATTAACACACACACACACACACAAATGCTCACGCACGCACACCCACACACACGCTCACTCTCTCTCTCACACACACGCAAACGCTGAGACATGCACACACGCACATAAGCACACGCACACACACTCACTCTCACACACACACACACACATATATATACACACACACAGACAGACACACACACACAAATGCTCACGCACGCACATGCGCACACGCACACACACACACACACACACTCACTCTCTCTCTCTCACACACACGCGCAAACGCTCAGGCATGCACACACGCACATAAGCACACGCACACACACACACTCTCTCACACACACACACACACACACACACACACACAAATGCTCTCGAACGCACACGCGCACATAAGCACACACACACACACACACTCACTCTCTCTCTCTCACACACACACACACACACACACTCACACACACACACACACACACACACACACACACACACACACACACACACACAGACAGACACACACACACACACACACACACACACACACACACACAGACACACAGAGGGTTATACGGATGAGAACTCAGAAGGCCAGAGCCAGAACTTTCTCCAGCTTCGGTCGAACTCCACTTCCACTACTCTGCCTGAGTGAACTACGTTGTAGCTCCGTATAATTTTGTTTAAGGGTGAAAATGTAATTGATGGGGTTAGACAGAAAGAGAAAGCAGCCAGGGTTGATCTGGTTTAGTTAACTGTGACCCGATGTTTAGTTGAACCAGTCAAACTAACCCATCTGCAGCATGAGTTTCCTCCTCGTCTCCTCTGAGGTTTCCACATTAAAACAAGAGTCGTCCAAATGCCATACGGACACAGAGAAAGGTTGCAAATATTGATTACCCATCAGGCATCTGTGCACTTCCTGCAGCGTCTGATCTGATGTAGGAAGGAACCAGTTCCAGCGTTCTGAGAGAATCCTGATCCGCTAGTGTTCTGATTACAGCTTCACTGGAGCGTTAGGGTATCTGAGTGTATGTGTGTGTGTGTGTGTGTGTGTGTGTGTGTGTGTGTGTGTGTGTGAGAGTGAGTGAGTGTGTGTGTGTGAGTGTGTGTGTGCGTGTGTGTGTGTGTGTGTGTGAGAGTGAGAGTGTGTGTTTGAGTGTGTGTGTGTGTGTGAGTGTATGTGTGTGTGTGTGTGTGTGTGAGTGTGTGTGTGTGTGCGCGCGTGTGTGTGTGAGAGTGAGTGAGTGAGTGTGAGTGAGTGTGTGTGTGTGTGTGTGTGTCAGTACGTGTGAGTGTGTGAGTGAGTGTGTGTTTGTGTGTCAGTACGTGTGAGTGTGTGAGTGTGTCTCCTGAATATTCCCGCTGTCAGCTGCACTGAGCGATGCCTTTCATTTCAGCGAGGTCTCTGCGCATCACTTTTCTCTGCACCCATGAAATGCAACGCCGCAGGTAAAATGACTTAATGTGCAGATGGTGTGTGTGTGTGTGTGTGTGTGTGTGTGTGTGTGTGTGTGTGTGCGTGCGGCGGGTGTTGCTACAGTGAGGGTGTTATCGCTCTGAGTGAATGACAGACGCCCTGCAGATCTGACGAGAAGATGATGGAATCACCAGTGTGTGTGTGTGTGTGTGTGTGAGTGTGTGTGATTTCTCAAATCATCTCCTCTGCTTCTCCAGAGTGCCAGTGTGTGTATATATGATTAATATGAACTAAATACCATGACAACTGAGGACATTTTACATGATTTAAATGATCATAAATCGGCCAAATCTTGTTTCTGTTTCAATCTAGTGTTTTGCACAGGTTGCTCTGACGGGTTGGTTTAGGGGTCAGAGGTCAGATTAGGAGTGGGGATGTGTGAGACTAGCTGTATTTTTATTAACTAATATTAACAAAGATAATAAATGCTGTATATTGGTTATAGTTAGGTGATGTTAAAGTGCACCTGTTACGCTATTTTAAAGCTCATAATGTTGTTTTGGATTCTCCTACAACTGGTTTAAATGCATCAACTTTCAAAAACACTTTAATTTTCTCATAATATACATTCCACATCACCAAATTTTTCAATGATTCTCAAAAGACTCGATGGATGAATCAGTCTCTCTAAATTCCTCCCTTCCGTGAGCTACTCTTCTCTGATTGTCCAGACAGCTCAGTCTGTTGTGATTGGTCTACCACGTACAGCGTGTCGGAAACAAAAACTCCCATTACCAGAACTGAACTTCAGCTCCGGAGGCTTCCTTCAGCTTAGCAATTATACACACTGTAGACTAGAGACAAGACATTAAAGAATGGTGACGTCGATTTGACCAAATCAATGCGAGCGCGAGTCTGATGATGCAACACTGGAAGGGTTAGTTATTCAACCTGAACCTCCATCATGTCACAGTCATCGTCTGCACTACACTTCCCAGAATCCTCCTTGTCTCCACACCTGAACTCACTCCTGAACTCAATCCCCCACCTGTTCATCGTCCTCATCATCGTTGTCACCTGTGCCTTGTTCATTGTCATCTGTCTCACCTGGTGTCAGTTAATTAGTGTCTGTATTTAGTTCTGTCTGTTCAGTCTGTCTTCGTCGGTTGTTAGTTGTATTCAACGTGTGTGTTATCCTGCCTGTCTGTCTGTACCTGTGAGTTATATAAGTAAATGTTTGAGTCGTCTTCGGCCCGCTACACACCCGTGACACATCGATGACTCGAGCAGGACTCAGTGTTTCTCAGCGATACGCTACTCAGTTTGAGGAACATTATGAGATGTCGCAACTGTAATTCCTCACTATCAGCATTAACAAGAGCATGTCCATCAACAAACTCATGTGTATATTATATTAATCATTTATTGTGGTGCCCATGTGGGAACTATATCAATAACGGTGCATTTATTTGCCCAGCACTAGCATGAATAACTAATGTAACATAAACGTTTGTAAAACAAATCTTCTTCCATCCTTTATCTTTATTCAAAGTAGTAAGAACGACAGACGATCTGCATTAATAGACTCAGTTTGAGGTAACAGTGGCCCACAGCTGATCAGCAGAAGAGTTTCAGCAAGACAGGGATAAAGTTAGCCAGACACTTACACAATATAAAACACAAAACTATTTTGAACACCCAGTAGAAAATATATACATCAATCATTTTTCATCCTCACAGGTTGTAATTCTGAGGAGCAAGTTGGTCCAGATAACCTGGGCACTGACCCGTATTTCTAGTCCAGCCTCTTCATTTATACAGCGCTTTAACACTATAGAGTGTTTCACAGCAGCTTTACAGTATAACAGGAGATTACAGTAACACAGATTGTTTGGCTTTACAGCAGATCTAGAATAAAGTTATTGTCCAGATAAAGTTAGTTTTGATTGATTCACCTCCAGTAGTTATAAACGTAGGGGCCGCTAACACACACCGCTCTACAGAAAACCCTTGACGCGTTCCGGCCGCTCATTCCCACAACAACATTGGTCTGGTGGCTCGAGGACGCAAACCTTGAAATAGGTGCCAAGGGGCAAGCCTGTGAAAAATTTTGGGGGGGAAAAAATGCACAAACTTAAAAAACGCAAACCTGTGAAAAGCTGACGGCGCACACATGCGTGTTTAGTCTATAGATATGTGCGTTTGAATATATATGTGTGCAGGCGTTAAGTCTTTCTTTACTAATTAACCTCAACAAAATACTTTTCTGGCCTTAAAGATGCATAATACAGAATTATTTATCGCTTTCGCGTAGCCATGTGAACCGGAATTGTTTTGAGAGGTAAAGGGAGGGAAGCCTTCACAGGCCTGTGTGTGTGTGTGTGTGTGTGTGTGTGTGTGTGTGTGTGCGTGTGTGTGCGTGTCTGTGTGTGTGTGTGCGTGTGTGTGTCTGTGGGTGTGTCTTTGTGTGTGTGTGTGTGTGTGTGTCTGTGTGTGTCTTTGTGTGTGTGTGTGTGTGTTTGGTTGTTTGTTTGTTTGTGTGTGTGTGTGTGTTTGTTTGTTTGTTTGTGTGTGTGTGTGTGGTGTGTGTGTGTGTGTGTGTGTGTGTGTGTGTTTGGTTGTTTGTGTGTGTGTGTGTGTGTGTGTGTGTCTGTGTGTGTGTGTGTGTGTGTCTGTGTGTGTACGTGTGTGTGTGTGTGTGTGCGTGTATGTGTGTGTGCATGTGTGTGTGTGTGTCTGTGTGTGTGTGTCTTTGTGTGTGTGTGTGTGTGTGTGTTTGGTTGTTTGTTTGAGTGTGTGTGTGTGTGCGTGCGTGCATGTGTGTGTGTGTGTTTGTGTGTGTACGTGTGTGTGTGCGCGTGAGTGTGTGTGTGTGTGTGTGTGTGTGTGTGTGTGTGCGTGTCTGTGTGTATGTGTGTGTGCATGTGTGTGTGTGTGTGTCTGTGTGTGTGTGTCTTTGTGTGTGTGTGTGTGTGTGTGTGTGTGTGTGTGTGTTTGGTTGTTTGTTTGAGTGTGTGTGTGTGTGTGTGTGTGTGCGTGCGTGCATGTGTGTGTGTGTGTGTGTGTGTGTGTGTGTGTGCGTGTGTGTGTGTGTGTGCGTGTGTTTGTCTCTCTTCCATGTCGTGTCTGCGTCTGAATTGTGTGAATCCAGAGATTCTTCTGGTGTTTCTCTGTTAATTAAGTGCATCATATGAGCAGTCGATAAAAGGCTCGTTCTGATATTTGTATGCATTGCTGTGTTATTGAGAGGTGTGATTGACGGTTTGATTAAAGAGGGAGACGGTGAACATTCACTTCATCCAGTTCAGCGTTTCCCCTAATTAACGGAAGGCATCTGGATCTCCGAGGCCCCCAGAGCCATTTGCCGGAGCTTTTAACACACATGTGAAGCGTGTTGTGTAAACTACTTAAGATGGAGGACAGATGGAATTCATTAATGCAGAATTTGCAAATGAAGCAGCATAAAAGTTGCTGCCAATTATTTCCACTCAGAGACTTTCTCTCTGTCACACTCTTCTGAGGAGGCGGCAGTACAAACACACACACACACTTCAGGATCTGTGTGTGTTCACCTTCGTTTCTGCCGTGGATGTTCCTCCAGTGTCTCTGCTGAGCTCAAACTCATTTACAGTGAACTGAGAGAAGAGCCACACACACACACACACACACAGATCCAGATCTGCACACACACACACTCCTGCTTTCTTCAGTCTCCCGCCTATCTCAACAGATATGAAGTAAAGAACTGACCACATTCATGAGGTTCTCTTGAGTTTGGTGTGTGTTTTTCAAACCAGCTTCAGTGCATATGCAGTGTGTTACAAAATATTGACTAAGTATTAAATCTCCTCCACTGACCAGTTTATGAGATGTAAATAAACATACGCACGTCCGTAAGGCATAAATGTTTGTAATCATCCGATATCTTGTGATAAAAGTGCTCTGATAAACAAATGCTTTGAGGTTCTCCACATGGTATTTTTGAATCCAATTGAGAAAATTGTTGTATTCAAGCGTTTAGATGTTTATTTTTTATTATGTCAGGTGTACTGCAGCTCTTACAATCTAAGTAAGATTTTATTTAGATCGAGTTCAATCTGATCCATTGAGGTGTTTACATGAATGTTTTTCAGTACGATTGAGACATCAATCACACATTTATATCGTCTCAGATCCTCTCAGATCCTCTCAGATCATCTCAGATCCTCTCAGATCGTCTCAGATCCTCTCAGATCATCTCAGATCGTCTCAGATCCTCTCAGATCCTCTCAGATCGTCTCAGATCGTCTCAGATCGTCTCAGATCATCTCAGATCCTCTCAGATCCTCTCAGATCCTCTCATATCCTCTCAGATCCTCTCAGATCATCTCAGATCGTCTCAGATCCTCTCAGATCATCTCAGATCGTCTCAGATCCTCTCAGATCCTCTCATATCGTCTCAGATCCTCTCAGATCATCTCAGATCGTCTCAGATCCTCTCAGATCATCTCAGATCGTCTCAGATCCTCTCATATCGTCTCAGATCATCTCAGATCCTCTCAGATCATCTCAGATCGTCTCAGATCCTCTCAGATCATCTCAGATCGTCTCAGATCCTCTCAGATCCTCTTAGATCCTCTCATATCGTCTCAGATCATCTCAGATCGTCTCAGAACGTCTCAGATCCTCTCAGATCCTCTCAGATCCTCTCATATCCTCTCAGATCCTCTCATATCCTCTCAGATCATCTCAGATCGTCTCAGATCGTCTCAGATCATCTCAGATCCTCTCATATCGTCTCAGATCATCTCAGATCGTCTCAGATCGTCTCAGATCCTCTCAGATCCTCTCATATCCTCTCAGATCATCTCAGATCGTCTCAGATCATCTCAGATCCTCTCAGATTGTCTCAGATCGTCTCAGATCCTCTCAGATCCTCTCATATTGTCTCAGATTCTCTCAGATCGTCTCAGATCGTCTCAGATGGTCTCAGATCATCTCAGATCCTCTCATATTGTCTCAGATCATCTCAGATCCTCTCAGATCGTCTCAGATTGTCTCAGATCCTCTCAGATCGTCTCAGATTGTCTCAGATCCTCTCAGATCGTCTCAGATTGTCTCAGATTCTCTCAGATCGTCTCAGATGGTCTCAGATGGTCTCAGATCATCTCATATCCTCTCATATCCTCTCAGATCGTCTCAGATCATCTCAGATCCTCTCAGATAGTCTCATATCTCAGATCTGGGAACCAGCAAACGTTCAAAGAAGAATATTTGAATAATCATAAAATAAAACGAAAATATGAAACAAAAGTATCCCTCCTTTTATGCTTTCAAAGCTCCTCCTTCAGAATGTCTCAGATTGTTTTAGATTTTCTCATATTGTCTCAGATCATTTCTCGTGCTCTGGATTGTGGCAAAATGCAGATCTGATTGTGTGCATTGATTGATTTAGTTTATGTTTTGTGTGTGTCTGTACATGTGCACGTGCGTGTGTGTGTGTGTGTGTGTGTTGAGTGTGTGTGTATGTTGAGTGTGTGTGTATGTTGAGTGTGTGTATGTTGAGTGTGTGTGTGTGTGTGTGTGTGTGTGAGTGTGTGTGTGTGTGTGTGTGTGTGTGTGTGTGTGTGTGTGAGTGTGTATGTGTGTGTGTGTGTGTGTGTGAGTGTGTGTATTTGTGTGCGTGTGTGTGTGTGTGTGTGTGTGTGTGTGTGTGTGTGTGTGTGAGAGTGTGTGTGTGTGTGTGTGTGTGTGTGTGTGTTTGACAGGAGTGCCGGCAGCAGATAAAGCAGAGATCTGTTCTGAGCGGCAGCTACCAACACATTTACAGTGACAGTTCAATCTCACAGCACATATTTTTCATGAAGTGCTCTGTATAGATGAAGTCATTAGCAAACGCTGAGATAGATGCTCTGCTTTCTGACCGGTGTATTGAAGCATTTGTTACTGTGTTCCTCCCTGATATGAGCTGATGAATCTAAATGTTAATGTATTCAGAGAGAGATTCACGTCTCACTAAGTGAAATTCCACAGCCTTGAGATTCCAGACATATTTAACCGAGTCCTTCATTATCTCTACTAACCCGGTTTTATCCGGTGAATATGTCGCCCAGCTGTCTGGTGAGATCCCTGATAGTAACCCCGATCCCGTGCCGAGCTTTATATCTTCTCTTATCTCTCTGTAATCTCTGCTCAATTAAGTGTCCTGCTCCGGCGTGTTGTGCACCGCAGCGATTGTCAGTCAGAATGAAGCGTTTCTCAAGAACATAATTGAGGAAAGTTAAGCGCTAAGCTGCAGCATTAGCCTCGCCGCGGCCAGCGGCCTGTGAAATAGGCTCCACTTCATGGCTTCCACATCATCTGGCCTCCGCGGAGCCGGCGATGCTTTACGCTTCTCTGAGAACATCTGGCCGATCCGTTCGGCTCCAGGTGTTTACTGACGCTTCAGACCCACAAACAGCGGTTCAGGCCGTAGCATCTCTGTGATTGAGCATTTACACACTCGTGTTGTTCAGGAGAAAACGCCTGATTGTTGCCCTTCTGTATGGATCGGTGCTGAACCGCGTGTTTCCATGGCAACAACATGATTTGAGCATTCAGTGCAGAATAATGCAGCAGTGTTCAGTTATTAGAGTCTCCGCGAACACGATCAGCAGCGCTAAATGAGACTCTTCACTGATGTGAGCGTTTGTCTCATCAATGAGACTCATGAGCTTCTGCTTGTGTTTAATTACAGTGATCATCAGACGAACTGAGCCTGTGTGTGTGTGTGTGTGTGTGTGTGTGTGCGCGTGTGTGTGTGTGTGTGTGTGTGTGTGTGTCCAGGTGCAAATGTATCTTCTAGTGACGTACAACCGTAAAGCAGTGGCATTCGAAACACCAACGACTCGTAAAGGCGGTTCAGAATCGATTCTTTAATTTAGGATTGTTTATTTATAGTGCACTCAAATAGTTATCACTCAAACACACTCACACACACTCACACACACACACACACACACACACACACACACTCACACACACACACACACACACACACACACTCACACACACACACACACACACACACACACGTCTGGTTCGCTATCTTTGTGGGGACTCTCCATAGGCGTAATGGTTTTTATACTGTACAAACTGTATATTCTGTCCCCTTACACTGCCCCTGTCCCTAAACCTACCCATCACAGGAGACATTCTGCATTTTTACATTTTCAAAAAACATTACTTAGTGTGATTTATACGCTGTTTTCCTCATGGGGACCGCTGGCTGGTCCCCACAATGTAGGTGATTTCAGGTTTTACTATACTTGTGGGGACATTTGGTCCCCACAATGTAATATAAACACGAGCACACACACACACACACACACTCACACTCACACACACTCACACAAGTGTTGTGTTCGCATCAGAACAGAGGTCTGAACTAATGGCAGGAATGTGTGAAAAGCTGCTAAAACTGAAATAGACGTGCAGCTGCTGACAGACTGAAACTCTGCATATGTTCTGAAACACTGTTAGAGCTTCACACTGATCCTGACACACACACGTCACATGACACATCACATGACCCGTCCACCGGCCACACACACCAGCAGCACTACGGTAAACAGGGTACTTCAAACAGCAAGAGAAAATACATAGATGAATCTGCAAATTTGAAAAATCGATTTGCATTATAGCCTGAGGCAACACACTTTCACCAGAAAAATAAATAAACATGACTATCAGCCGCCATTCATTAGGATAGTTATCCTAAAAGATGATTTTGTCCATCTAATCATGTATTATTTACTTGCAAGAATGCAGCCCCTACCAAACTTGTACACGCCGTTTAGACATAGGCTTACTTATGACTTCTTTTTTTTTTTGTCCTAAAAACAGTCTTCATCATAATACACTACTCCAACATTAGGCTGTACAAAGCCTTTAGTCCAACAGCCCAACCGCATGACGGCCCGGTCAACATCGGTCGGCACCCCTCCTCACGCTCACGCCAGCAAGCCAAATATTGATCCTCGTCCGGCCTTTGACTTTATCACTCTCCCTTTTTCTCTTCCTAGTCTCCTCCATCAAAACCTTTGCCTTCTTCGGTTTAGTTGCTGCTTCGGCCATGACGACAACATACAGACGCTGTACCAGCCGGCAAACAAACGCTAGTTGTGCTCTCGCGTCCAAATTAGAGGAAGTGGGTGGGGTGGAGTGAGTGGGGGGGGAGGAGTGTGTGTGTGTGTGTTAGGTATGCTTTAAAGCAGTCGAATTTTGAAGCTCTTTTTGTGCTCGGGTTACTAGTACCGTCTATGGTTGCTACCCGAACCCCGGAGACGTGTCGTTCAACCTATTGTAAGTCGATGTGCAAAACACAAGGATCTTGGAAATATATTATGAAGGTTGAAAAACTACATGGTGTTGCTTAAAAGGAACCGTATGTAAGAAATGTATTTCAATTAATCATAAAATGTCACTAGACATTAAGAAATCATGTTCATTTCAAATACTTATATCACTGACAACAGTAGTCCGGCCAGGATATTGTAATTTAAAAAGTGAAGTTGCAGTCCTAAACTGATGTTGATGTTGTCATGTTGTGTTTTGGTCTGATGCGCCACCCTCCACCGATCGACCAATCACGGAGTCAGTAGTGATGCGCCACTCTCCACCGATCCACCAATCACGGAGTCAGTAGTGATGCGCCACTCTCCACCGATCCACCAATCACGGAGTCAGTAGTGATGCGCCACTCTCCACCGATCCACCAATCACGGAGTCAGTAGTGTTGCGCCACTCTCCACCGATCCACCAGGACTGACACACACACACACACACACACACACACACAAATAAATCCTGCGGTGCTGCTGCTGGCAGTCGGCTATACAAACCTTTATTCTGTCCAGTTTAAGCCACCCTTATCGAAATGAACAGTTACCACAGTTACACACTCTTTCCATTTGCCCCAAATCTCACACACACAAACACACACACACACACACAGAGGCAGGTATTAGTTACATCAGTTATTAATAGACACTAGTCTCCAGAAGGACACAGTGAATCTCACTTTGTGTGGGAAATTTCACATCACAGTGAAAGACTTTTCACATTTACCTGAATTTTTCACATTTACGTGTCACATGACATGCCTGTCACATGATTACGTGAATCTCATCAGCCTGGCTACTAGTGACGTTACTTCTAGTGCGACCGGGAGTGTATAAGGGGCGCCTAAAGAGCACGTCAACATCTTATCGTCTGAGGGAACTGTTCAGCACCCCGAGGCACCTGTCTTGTAAAAAATACAAGATGACTCATTCCTGATACATTCTTCAGGGTCATGCTGACAGTACTCCCCCTGTGGAGGCTGGGCACTCTGAAAGGGACCCTAATAAGGGGAGCGCCTCCAGCTCTAAGGTTTACATTGCCAACAGGCAGTGTACTCAGCGGAAGTGCATTCGACCCTTTAAAGCAAGGGGAGTACAGTCTAACGCTACCGGCGTATCGAGGAGGCCTTCTGTAAGGCCTCGACTGTCACGGGCGCAGGGCTTCGGCTCTAAGTGAGCATACTCAACCATCCCAAATGTAAGGGAGTAACTACTCTGTCGCTACCTGAGCCTGGGTGGTGATATCATACGAGCTATGGGTAGAAAAGTACTCTAAATAATGACCCTAACAAGGGGAGTACTATTCAACCTTATGACTTGAATTATTTTATTTAAGGGGCAAACAAGAAATGCACAAGTTGTGTGTCATCCAGTATCAAATATCTTAGACACGGATACACACACTTCCTGAAGCGTTTTTACAAGACATGATTACCTTTTTGAAGTTTTCAGGTTGAAACATACAAACAAGACAGTTTGTACCTGTTGACATGTTCTCTAGGGGCACCTTATATACTTCCGGGTCCGTTTCAGACACTGGTTCACACGGAGGCGTTCCCCTTAGCGTCATCGACGCAGTGCGCGTTCCCTTTCGAAAGTGAAATATATATTTTTTTTTAAATGCACCCATTCTGTCATGATTCACGCCTGTGTTCCCCTGTCTTTTCATGTTCAGCAGTTCCCTGTTATGTGCATTAGCCCCCCCCCCCCAGGTGTTTCAGATTAACCACGCACCCTTGTTATCTTGTTTAGCTTGTTTGCCCTTGTATTTAAGCCCTGTGTTTTAGTTCAGTCAGGGTGAGTTCTTGATTTAGTTAGGGTTAGGGTTAGGGTTAGGGTTAGGACTGGTTGTTCTGTTCCCTAATCTGAGTTTGTAAAGTCGGGAGTCTATTGAATAAAGTGTGCTGCATTTGGATCCTGCTTCCTCATTGTCTCAACTGCAGCGTTACAGAAGAACTCACCAAATTATGGATCCATGACTTGCAGCTGCTGGATCCACAGTTTGGTGAGTTCTTCTGTAACACTGTGGTTGAGACAAGGAGGAATGTCTATTATTGTTCAGTGTCACGGTCCTGAAACACAACAGCGTCGGTTAAAAGGCCGTCACACTGGAACACTGGAGCAGAAGCAGGGCTGGTCTGAGCACTGGGACACGGGGAGGGGTGTTCAGGATCATCTTCCAGCGGCTAATAATCCCGGTAACAGAGGACCGGTGCCGGTGCTCCACCATCAGGATGGGTTAGGTTAGGGTTAGGGTTATCAGTCCTGAGCAGAAGGGACCTGACCGGCACAAACCTCCAGCTCCTCTGTTCAACAGTCATTACGTGTCACTTCTCATGTCCCAAACCTCCCATGATGCAGACGAGCAACAATCACAGATAAAGACTGTCTGTTTCTGCTTAAACACCAGATTCAATGTTCATGTTTCTCACACGAGGTCAAACGGCCTCCAGACGAGGCACACACACTCGCAGCGGATGAATGAGTGAAAAGGTCAGGCTTCGATCGAGCGAGGTTAATGAGTGGACGGCAGACGCCTCACCTGACATTTAATCACACAGCGTGAACACGATCCGCTCACTGTTTACAGAGTCGTGTTGACTCGCGCGTGACGCCGCATGCAGAGACGGATAGAGATTCTCCAATTACCAAGGAAGAAATTCACTCCTGCCTCTTGTTTTCGGCAACTTTTCTCCTCTTGGAGAGTAATAGCAGGTGAATCTCACACAGGCAGTTTCCCGGTTTACAGCTGCAGTTGTGGGGCTAATAAAGCTCCGCCGGGGTATCTGAGAGATGCTTAACTCACCAGTAAAGAGACGCCGGAGCCGCTGAGGCCCCTGGAAGGGTCCGACACACTAAATTGGTTCCAGAGGGAAAATTCTCCATTATAGAGATGACAAAGAAGTCTCTACTGGCACCGTTATGAAGTCAACACTTTTCCACAGAACGAGTCTCGCTGAAACCTGTGCTTCTGCTCCGAGATGAACTACAGCTAGAGCCGTGAGTTTCAGAAAGAACCAACGTGAAACATGCCATCATGATTATACATGTCTTCATTTTAGATATATATCATGGACCAGACAACTTAAAGAATTAATCATGTACTCACTCTTACTTCATTAATCATTATTAATTGATTTATCCTAGTATTCTTAATCTGTTCATCAAAAACACTAATTTGTTCAGTGACCTTTTTTTTTAAAGATGATGACATATTTACACCAGTAGGTGGCAAACTAATTTAATTGATTCTTTAAAAAGCATTAAAGTTATTATGCTTCATAAAATGGCAAAGAAGATACTTTTTTTTCCATTGAGCGGACGGCTGAGAATGACTATACAAAAAACTGACAATAACATACTAAAAATAATGAATTTCAGTAACATTCTTTAGTCACTGTAATGTATTTGTCACTTTCATCAGTCACATTTAAAGTTACAATT
>JAULUF010000103.1:82500-90000 GCA_031834385.1 Semotilus atromaculatus
CATAGACATCAGTGTATGGAATTTGAATTAACCAAACTATACATGTATTTTTCTTAACATAGTACTTCATTTACATGTCTATTTAAATGTCTGAAACCTCAAATAAAAATTATGTGGTTAAACGGTCACCAGTGTGATCGTATCCATCAATGGTTAAAATCAATCGTGTTTGGGGGGGAAGGGGGTAAAACTGAGGGTGCAGACTGACATCTCAGGGGACAAAACTGACATCTGAGGGGGCAAAACTGACATCTGAGGGAGCAAAACTGACATCTGAGGGGGTACAACTGACATCTGAGGGGGCAAACTGAGATCTGAGGGGGCAAACTGAGATCTGAGGGGGCGAAACTGAGATCTGAGAGGGCAAAACTGAGATCTGAGGGGGCAAAACTGACATCTGAGGGGGCAAAACTGAGATCTGAGGGGGCAAAACTGAGATCTGAGGGGTCAAAACTGACATCTGAGGGGGCAAAACTGAGATCTGAGGGGGCAAAACTGAGATCTGAGGGGGCAAAACTGACATCTGAGGGGGCAAAACTGACATCTGAGGGTGCAAAACTGATAACTGAGGGGGCAAAACTGAGATCTGAGGGGGCAAAACTGAGATCTGAGGGGGTAAAACTGACATCTGAGGGGGCAAAACTGACATCTGAGGGGGCAAAACTGAGATCTGAGGGGGCAAAACTGAGATCTGAGGGGGCAAAACTGACATCTGAGGGGGCAAAACTGACATCTGAGGGTGCAAAACTGATAACTGAGGGGGCAAAACTGAGATCTGAGGGGGCAAAACTGAGATCTGAGGGGGTAAAACTGACATCTGAGGGGGCAAAACTGATATCTGAGGGGGCAAAACTGATATCTGAGGGGGCAAAACTGATATCTGAGGGGGCAAAACTGACATCTGAGGGGGCTGAGATCTGCCATGTAGTGTATGGGCAGAGTTAAAGCTGGAAACAGTGATGATGTCATGCAGTGTATGGGCGGAGTTAAAGCTGGAAACAGTGATGATGTCATGCAGTGTATGGGCGGAGTTAAAGCTGGAAACCGTGATGATGTCATGCAGTGTATGGGCGGAGTTAAAGCTGGAAACAGTGATGATGTCATGCAGTGGATGGGCGGAGTTAAAGCTGGAAACAGTGATGATGTCATGTAGTGTATGGGCGGAGTTAAAGCTGGAAACCGTGATGATGTCATGCAGTGGATGGGCGGAGTTAAAGCTGGAAACCGTGATGATGTCATGCAGTGTATGGGCGGAGTTAAAGCTGGAAACAGTGATGATGTCATGTAGTGTATGGGCGCAGTTAAAGCTGGAAATAGTGATGATGTCATGCAGTGGATGGGCGGAGTTAAAGCTGGAAATAGTGATGATGTCATGCAGTGGATGGGCGGAGTTAAAGCTGGAAATAGTGATGATGTCATGCAGTGTATGGGCGGAGTTAAAGCTGGAAACCGTGATGATGTCATGCAGTGGATGGGCGGAGTTAAAGCTGGAAACAGTGATGATGTCATGTAGTGTATGGGCGGAGTCTCACAGTCAGACTCTACATGAACATCAAAGCCATATCAGTCGCTACTGTGAACTCTGTTCAAGGTCCTCCTTATTTGTTAATCACTTCAGATCAAGGGTGTTGAATCTTTTATATGCCATAGAACCCTAATATGATCATCCTGGTGTGAGGGAGCAAAACAGTTAATTCGTGATGTCATCACCACGAGCCAATCTCTTACAATGCCAGTGACATCCTCTGAATGAGCTCATCACGTGTTCAATAAGCTCATTTAAAGCTGCAGTGTGTTATTAATGAACAGAACATCTACTTGCAGACAGCTCTGTGAACAGTCAGTCTCTGGTTTAGAGAAGACACACTTGAATGCTCTGGAATATCCTGAACTGTGATGAGCTGAGTCTGAACATGCCGGCGCTCACAGCTTGATCCGAGAGGGAATGAAAGCCTGGCTGTGTGTGTGATGGTCACGGGACACGAGTCTTTCCACTGGCTGTGTGTTTGTGTGTGTGATGGTCACGGGACACAAGTCTTTCAGATCAGAGACTGAAGCCTTTCATTACACTGCTCATGTTTCCATACAGACTCTATAGCACCATCTTTATACTGGAGCTGCTTTAGTGATGCACATCTTTAATAAGAGAAGCTTGTGATTATAATGCAGATGCTGCAGTTCCTCATGTGTCGTGTGGCTTTGAATCCTTAAAACAGCATTAATTAAATGTGGCCTGATAGATTGTAGAGTCATGATGAATTTATTACCGCTGCGTATTCCCACAACTGCCTGAACAATCCTAACGGAGTTAAAATATGCTTATAAGCGCATCAATCACAGCAGAGAATGATAAACACACACACACACACACACACACAAAAGCACACACACACACACACAACGTTTGTGTTGTGACTAAAGCTAGATAGACAGACAGACAGACAGACAGATAGATAGATAGATAGATAGACAGATGGATAGATAGATAGATAGATAGATAGATAGATAGATAGATAGATAGATAGATTGTGTTTCCTCATCTCATTTGTTTGATCAGGTTTATGAAGCTCATGATCATAGTAATGATGTCACACACACAGACACACACACACACACACACACACACTCAGAGTAAACTCAGACGTCTGTAACTCATAAAGCTCCCACAGAAGTTCTGAGATTCCCTCAAGGGCCTGTTTGGGAACAAAGACGCTGAATCTTTTCTTCATTTCTCACATTGAATGGCTAATGTGGAGCGTTTCTCTTCTTCATGCTCCAGGAACTGAGCTTTTTCTTGTAGTTTGTAATGAGATTCAGCATCTGAACTCCAGAGAGCAGGAGTGAAGCTAGAGCCCGAGGAGCCAGAGAACTGAAGAATCAAATCAAAGAGGATGAATAACTTTCATGTGATCAGAACTGAGAATGTGGACATTATTTTCAGAGATGAGTTACTTTAAAATACATCCACCCATCATCCATCCATCACCCGTCATCCACCCATCCATCATCCATCCATCCATCATCCATCAACCATCATCCATCCATCATCCATCCATCCATCATCCATCCATTATCCATCACCCGTCATCCATCCATCATCCATCCATCCATCCATCATCCATCACCCGTCATCCATCCATCATCCATCCATCCATCATCCATCCATCCATCCATCACCCGTCATCCATCCATCATCCATCATCCATCCATCATCCATCACCCGTCATCCATCCATCATCCATCCATCCATCCATCATCCATCACCCGTCATCCATCCATCATCCATCCATCCATCATCCATCCGCCCATCATCCATCCATCCATCCATCCATCCATCCATCCACCCATCATCCATCCATCCATCCATCATCCATCCATCACCCGTCATCCATCCATCACCCATCATCCATCCATCCATCATCCATCACCCGTCATCCATCCATCATCCATCATCCGTCATCCATCCATCCATCCATCACCCATCATCCATCCATCCATCATCGATCCATCCGTCCACCCATCATCCATCATCCATCCATCATCCGTCATCCACCCATCATCCATCCATCATCCATCCATCCATCCATCCATCATCCATCACCCGTCATCCATCCATCATCCATCATCCGTCATCCGTCATCCATCCATCCATCCATCACCCATCATCCATCCATCCATCATCGATCCATCCGTCCACCCATCATCCATCATCCATCCATCATCCGTCATCCACCCATCATCCATCCATCATCCATCCATCCATCCATCATCCATCACCCGTCATCCATCCATCATCCATCATCCGTCATCCGTCATCCATCATCCATCATCCACCCATCATCCATCCATCCATCATCGATCCATCCGTCCACCCATCATCCATCATCCATCCATCATCCATCCATCATCCGTCATCCACCCATCATCCATCCATCATCCATCCATCCATCCATCATCCATCACCCATCATCCATCCACCCATCATCCATCCATCCATCATCCATCCATCATCCATCCATCCATCCATCATCGATCCATCCGTCCACCCATCATCCATCATCCATCCATCATCCGTCATCCACCCATCATCCATCATCCATCCATCATCCATCCATCCACCCATCATCCATCCATCATCCATCCATCCATCCATCCATCACCCATCATCCATCCATCCATCATCGATCCATCCGTCCACCCATCATCCATCCATCCACCCATCATCCATCCATCATCCATCCATCCATCCATCCATCATCCGTCATCCACCCATCATCCATCCATCATCCATCCATCCATCATCCATCACCCATCATCCATCCACCCATCATCCATCCATCATCCATCAACCATCATCCATCCATCATCCACCCATAATCCATCCATCATCCATCACCCATCATCCATCCATCCATCCATCCATCCGTCCACCCATCCATCCATCCATCATCCATCCATCATCCATCAACCATCATCCATCCATCATCCACCCATCATCCATCCATCATCCATCCGTCCATCCATCCATCATCCATCCATCCATCATCCATCAACCATCATCCATCCATCATCCATCCATCATCCATCACCCATCATCCATCACCCATCATCCATCCATCCATCCATCCGTCCACCCATCCATCCATCCATCATCCATCAACCATCATCCATCCATCATCCACCCATCATCCATCCATCACCCATCCATCCATCATCCATCACCCGTCATCCATCCATCTATCTATCTATCTATCTATCTATCTATCTATCTATCTATCTATCTATCTATCTATCTATCCATCCATCCATCCATCCATCCATCCATCCATCCATCCATCCATCCATCTATCTATCTGTCTTGTTGTTTACAGAAATATGAAATCAAACAGGATGTTTCTAAATCCAAATGTGTTCACAGAAGAGAACCCTCATCATCTGAAGGAATAACACACACACACACACACACACAAACACCTGCTACAGGAAATGAGTGCCTGTATTGTAAACGCTGTTCTTTATTTCTCACATCTCGCTGGCCGGTTCACATATTGATTTGTTTCAGCTCTCTGGATTCCTGCTTTTCTGAGTTCCCGAGAAACCGGCCAATTTGAGAGCATGTGACAAAAGCAAGCATCCAATTTCTGAGTCACAGCCAGCGTCTGAACAAAAAGCATCTTGTGTTTGATTGAAGCAATTCCGATGTAGAACACACAGTTCAGCAGAAGTCATGAGCGACCCGCCGACGTGTTCTGCTCTCAAAGACATGGAAAGAGTTTGCAGGAGCCGTAATACGAGTGACCTTTGACCCCCAGAGCCTGCTGGACCGCAGGCAACACACACCCGGCTCTCCACCGGGTCCCTGAGGGCCCAAACTCGGCCAGCTGATTCTGCAAGCAGTGAAGAAAGCTTGGGAAGCTGCAGGGTTCAACAATAGTACAGACTTCCTTGTAGAATATCAATTCATTTTTCAATATTTGTAGAATAAACGGACATGATGCGCTCCATTACGGATCTGTTCCCATTCTTGCTGTCGAGGCTCCGGTGTGGTGAAAAATGAATAAAGATTTATCAGAACGGATTAATCTAAAGGTGAATCAGCACATTGGGAATCTCTCAGTGGTCATAAATCTTCAACAAGGATTGTGTCTGTTCTCCAGACAAAAGAAGCTCAGATCTGTTCCCACACACGAGCGCCTCTTTCTAACGGCCTCTCATTAATAAACGCTGCGTTTCCCTGTCCTGACATGAGTTTAATGAGTGGGTCCCGGGGCCGTGGGACAGACACGGGTCCACTCACTCCTGTAAACACACATAAACACGTCATCTCTTCAGTCTGTCATTAGAGCGGCTCTCGCTCATCGCTCAGGCCTGTCAGCGGAGAACACACGTACGTGTGTGTGTGTGAGTGTGCGTGCATGTGTGTGTGTACTTGTCTACCTATCTAAGTGGGGACCTTGGTGTCGTTACACACTCACCAACAGGGGACCGCCGAGCCAAGTGGGGACATTTTTCAAGTCCCCTGTTGGTTATGCCTTAAAACATGTTAAAATCAGATAAAAAACGCTCTGGTGAATTTTTTACAGTTTTGACCAAGTGGGAACCTGCAAGTGTGTGTGTGTTTAAGCCCATACTCAGCAGCGCTCCTGTAGGCTGGAGCAGGAACTGCAGTGGCCCGTTAACACACGTCGTTCACACTTCTCTATTGTCTGAATGGCTTGCTGTCCCAGAGGCTCTGAGACTGTAGAGCTGCTGTTTAAAAGACTGCTTAGTTAAGGAACTTTTGGTAACTTTATTATAACTCCACGCTATTAATCATTAGTTAAGCATTAGTAAACTATTCATCATTTATAAAGCATTAATAGACATTAATAAGCAGTATATAAATACAGATATAAATGCTTTATTCTTGTTTTAAAAGCAAATCTATAATGTGTTTAATAATTGTATTTTCATACTTTATTAATGATCAATTTATCATTTCTAAAGGAAGTATAGCATTATTTACAAAACAGTTATTTAGGAGTTGTCAGTGGTTCATAAGATCACTTAGAAAGTGTGAGTAAATGATTAATAAACTATTGAAATGTACATTCATACATCTTATTATTCAGACATATAGTAATAGTTATTTAGTGTGTTAATAAATGCTTTATTAACATGTATTTCTACTGTAATTCAGGGTTAATTCAGGTAGTTATAAAGCATTTAGTGGTCAGTTAACTATGTCTGTGAGCTCATCTAAAGTGAGGACTAGTTATGCCTTGTAAAGCATTTATAAAGGAGATTTAAAGGCTCAGTTATACATTTCTATGTTCTGTATCACTGTGTTGTGTTTGTTTCATTTTTCTGTTTAGAAGATAACTGAGTCTTTAAATCTCCTTTATAAATGCTTTACAAGGCATAACTAGTCCTCACTTTAGATGAGCTCACAAAATAGTTAACTGACCACTAAATTCTTTATAACTACCTGAATTTACTACATTTACTTACACTTTCTAAGTGATCTTATGAATCATTGACAACTCCCAAATAACTGGTTTGTAAATAATGCTATACTTCATTTAGAAAAGATAAATTGATCATTAATAAAGTATGAAAATACAATTATTAAACATATATATATACATGCTACTAAATCAATAATAAAGCATGGTCAGATTTGGAAATCTTGCTCAATGTAAAAGCAATCAAACAGACGTCGTAATTTGCTATCTAACAGGGGACTTTAGTGTTAGTGTGACACCTATGTGGTGGCTTTGCCATTTCTTCATTTTCATTCTTTTGACCTCAAAAATATGATTACAGTGTATGTTTATGGCAAGAACCGGTCTTTAAGTATTATTGTAAACATTGCTATCACTTTCAGAGATAGTCAGAATATGAAATACTGCTAAATGTAAAAGGACTCAAACATATCATTCATCACCATCCAACAGGGGACTCGTGTCCTTTTGTGTAGTGAAATGACTAAAACATGTGGTAACACTTTATAATAACTGC
>JAULUF010000103.1:95000-112500 GCA_031834385.1 Semotilus atromaculatus
ACAACACCACACACACCCTCACCGCAGCCATACACACCAGACGCCCTGTAAAACACAACAACACACACCCTCAACCGCAGCCATACACACCAGACGCCCTGTAAAACACAACAACACACACACCCTCAACCGCAGCCATACACACCAGACGCCCTGTAAAACACAACAACACACACACCCTCACCGCAGCCATACACACCAGACGCCCTGTAAAACACAACAACACACACCCTCAACCGCAGCCATACACACCAGACGCCCTGTAAAACACAACACACACACCCTCAACCGCAGCCATACACAGCAGACGACCTGTAAAACACAACACACACACCCTCACCGCAGCCATACACACCAGACGCCCTCTAAAACACAACAACACACACACCCTCACCGCAACCATACACACCAGTCGCCCTCTAAAACACAACGACACACACACCCTCACCGCAGCCATACAGACCAGTCGCCCTCTAAAACACAACGACACACACACCCTCACCGCACCCATACACAGCAGACGACCTGTAAAACACAACACACACACCCTCACCGCAGCCATACAGACCAGTCGCCCTCTAAAACACAACGACACACACACCCTCACCGCAGCCATACACAGCAGACGACCTGTAAAACACAACACACACACCCTCACCGCAGCCATACAGACCAGTCGCCCTCTAAAACACAACGACACACACACCCTCAACCGCAGCCATACAGACCAGTCGCCCTCTAAAACACAACGACACACACACCCTCACCGCAGCCATACACAGCAGACGACCTGTAAAACACAACACACACACCCTCACCGCAGCCATACAGACCAGTCGCCCTCTAAAACACAACGACACACACACCCTCAACCGCAGCCATACACACCAGACGCCCTCTAAAACACAACACACACACCCTTACCGCAGACATACACACCAGACGCCCTGTAAAACACAACACACACACCCTCACCGCAGCCATACACACCAGACGCCCTGTAAAACACAACAACACACACCCTCAACCGCAGCCATACACACCAGACGCCCTCTAAAACACAACACACACACCCTCACCGCAACCATACACACCAGACGCCCTCTAAAACAAAACAACACACACACCCTCACCGCAGCCATACACACCAGACGCCCTCTAAAACACAACAACACACACACCCTCACCGCAGCCATACACACCAGACGCCCTCTAAAACACAACACACACACCCTCACCGCAGCCATACACACCAGACGCCCTCTAAAACACAACAACACACACACCCTCACCGCAACCATACACACCAGACGCCCTCTAAAACACAACAACACACACACCCTCACCGCAACCATACACACCAGACGCCCTCTAAAACACAACACACACACCCTCACCGCAACCATACACACCAGACGCCCTGTAAAACACAACAACACACACCCTCAACCGCAGCCATACACACCAGACGACCTGTAAAACACAACACACACACCCTCACCGCAGCCATACAGACCAGTCGCCCTCTAAAACACAACAACACACACACCCTCACCGCAGCCATACACACCAGACGCCCTGTAAAACACAACAACACACACCCTCACCGCAGCCATACACACCAGACGCCCTCTAAAACACAACACCACACACACCCTCACCGCAGCCATACACACCAGACGCCCTGTAAAACACAACAACACACACCCTCAACCGCAGCCATACACACCAGACGCCCTGTAAAACACAACAACACACACACCCTCAACCGCAGCCATACACACCAGACGCCCTGTAAAACACAACAACACACACACCCTCACCGCAGCCATACACACCAGACGCCCTGTAAAACACAACAACACACACCCTCAACCGCAGCCATACACACCAGACGCCCTGTAAAACACAACACACACACCCTCAACCGCAGCCATACACAGCAGACGACCTGTAAAACACAACACACACACCCTCACCGCAGCCATACACACCAGACGCCCTCTAAAACACAACAACACACACACCCTCACCGCAACCATACACACCAGTCGCCCTCTAAAACACAACGACACACACACCCTCACCGCAGCCATACAGACCAGTCGCCCTCTAAAACACAACGACACACACACCCTCACCGCACCCATACACAGCAGACGACCTGTAAAACACAACACACACACCCTCACCGCAGCCATACAGACCAGTCGCCCTCTAAAACACAACGACACACACACCCTCACCGCAGCCATACACAGCAGACGACCTGTAAAACACAACACACACACCCTCACCGCAGCCATACAGACCAGTCGCCCTCTAAAACACAACGACACACACACCCTCAACCGCAGCCATACAGACCAGTCGCCCTCTAAAACACAACGACACACACACCCTCACCGCAGCCATACACAGCAGACGACCTGTAAAACACAACACACACACCCTCACCGCAGCCATACAGACCAGTCGCCCTCTAAAACACAACGACACACACACCCTCAACCGCAGCCATACACACCAGACGCCCTCTAAAACACAACACACACACCCTTACCGCAGACATACACACCAGACGCCCTGTAAAACACAACACACACACCCTCACCGCAGCCATACACACCAGACGCCCTGTAAAACACAACAACACACACCCTCAACCGCAGCCATACACACCAGACGCCCTCTAAAACACAACACACACACCCTTACCGCAGACATACACACCAGACGCCCTGTAAAACACAACACACACACCCTCACCGCAGCCATACACACCAGACGCCCTGTAAAACACAACAACACACACCCTCAACCGCAGCCATACACACCAGACGCCCTGTAAAACACAACACACACACCCTCAACCGCAGCCATACACAGCAGACGACCTGTAAAACACAACACACACACCCTCACCGCAGCCATACACACCAGACGCCCTCTAAAACACAACAACACACACACCCTCACCGCAACCATACACACCAGACGCCCTCTAAAACACAACAACACACACACCCTCACCGCAGCCATACACACCAGACGCCCTCTAAAACACAACAACACACACACCCTCACCGCAACCATACACACCAGACGCCCTCTAAAACACAACAACACACACACCCTCACCGCAGCCATACACACCAGACGCCCTCTAAAACACAACAACACACACACCCTCACCGCAGCCATACACACCAGACGCCCTGTAAAACACAACACACACACCCTCACCGCAGCCATACACACCAGACGCCCTCTAAAACACAACAACACACACACCCTCACCGCAGCCATACACACCAGACGCCCTCTAAAACACAACAACACACACACCCTCACCGCAGCCATACACACCAGACGCCCTGTAAAACACAACACACACACCCTCAACCGCAGCCATACACACCAGACACCCTGTAAAACACAACACACACACCCTCAACCGCAGCCATACACACCAGACGCTCTGTAAAACAGAACAAGACACACCCTCAACCGCAGCCATACACACCAGACGCCCTCTAAAACACAACAACACACACACCCTCACCGCAGCCATACACACCAGACGCCCTCTAAAACACAACAACACACACACCCTCACCGCAGCCATACACACCAGACGCCCTGTAAAACAGAACAACACACACCCTCACCGCAGCCATACACACCAGACGCCCTGTAAAACAGAACAACACACACACCCTCACCGCAGCCATACACACCAGACGCCCTGTAAAACACAATAACACACACACCCTCACCGCAGCCATACACACCAGACGCCCTGTAAAACACAACACACACACCCTCAACCGCAGCCATACACACCAGACGCCCTGTAAAACAGAACAACACACACACCCTCACCGCAGCCATACACACCAGACGCCCTGTAAAACAGAACAACACACACCCTCAACCGCAACCATACACACCAGACGCCCTGTAAAACACAACACACACACCCTCACCGCAGCCATACACACCAGACGCCCTGTAAAACAGAACAACACACACACCCTAACCGCAGCCATACACACCAGACGCCCTGTAAAACACAACAACACACACACCCTCACCGCAGCCATACACACCAGACGCCCTGTAAAACACAACAACATACACCCTCACCGCAGTCATACACACCAGACGCCCTGTAAAACACAACACACACACCCTCACCGCAGCCATACACACCAGACGCCCTCTAAAACACAACAACACACACACCCTCACCGCAGCCATACACACCAGACGCCCTCTAAAACACAACACACACACCCTCAACCGCAGCCATACACACCAGACGCCCTCTAAAACACAACACACACACCCTCACCGCAGCCATACACACCAGACATCCTCTAAAACACAACAACACACACACCCTCACCGCAGTCATACACACCAGACGCCCTGTAAAACACAACACACACACCCTCAACCACAGCCATACACACCAGACGCCCTCTAAAACACAACAACACACACACCCTCACCGCAGCCATACACACCAGACGCCCTCTAAAACACAACAACACACACACCCTCACCGCTGCCATTCACACCAGACGCCCTCTAAAACACAACACACACACCCTCACCGCAGCCATACACACCAGACGCCCTCTAAAACACAACAACACACACACCCTCACCGCAGCCATACACACCAGACGCCCTCTAAAACACAACAACACACACACCCTCACCGCAACCATACACACCAGACGCCCTCTAAAACACAACAACACACACACCCTCACCGCAGCCATACACACCAGACGCCCTCTAAAACACAACACACACACACCCTCACCGCAGTCATACACACCAGACGCCCTGTAAAACACAACACACACACCCTCACCGCAGCCATACACACCAGACGCCCTCTAAAACACAACAACACACACACCCTCACCGCAGCCATACACACCAGACGCCCTCTAAAACACAACACACACACCCTCAACCGCAGCCATACACACCAGACGCCCTCTAAAACACAACAACACACACACCCTCACCGCTGCCATTCACACCAGACGCCCTCTAAAACACAACACACACACCCTCACCGCAGCCATACACACCAGACGCCCTCTAAAACACAACAACACACACACCCTCACCGCAGCCATACACACCAGACGCCCTCTAAAACACAACAACACACACACCCTCACCGCAGCCATTCACACCAGACGCCCTCTAAAACACAACAACACACACACCCTCAACCGCAGCCATACCCACCAGACGCCCTCTAAAACACAACAACACACACACCCTCACCGCAACCATACACACCAGACGCCCTCTAAAACACAACAACACACACACCCTCACCGCAGCCATACACACCAGACGCCCTCTAAAACACAACACACACACACCCTCACCGCAGTCATACACACCAGACGCCCTGTAAAACACAACACACACACCCTCACCGCTGCCATACACACCAGACGCCCTCTAAAACACAACACACACACCCTCACCGCAGCCATACACACCAGACGCCCTCTAAAACACAACACACACACCCTCAACCGCAGCCATACACACCAGACGCCCTCTAAAACACAACAACACACACACCCTCACCGCAGTCATACACACCAGACGCCCTGTAAAACACAACACACACACCCTCAACCGCAGCCATACACACCAGACGCCCTCTAAAACACAACAACACACACACCCTCACCGCAGCCATACACACCAGACGCCCTCTAAAACACAACAACACACACACCCTCACCGCTGCCATTCACACCAGACGCCCTCTAAAACACAACACACACACCCTCACCGCAGCCATACACACCAGACGCCCTCTAAAACACAACAACACACACCCTCACCGCAGCCATACACACCAGACGCCCTCTAAAACAGAACAAAACACCCATTAACATCTGACGTCTGTCCGTCCGTCCAATCCAGAGGAGTGATGTTTCAGTGAAGGATACACACACCTGTGGAATCATTTATGAAGCATTACATGATGAACCAGAGAAACGCTGGCCGACACGAGACGGATCACTGTATGGAGGAGTACTGGGAAAAACTAAACTAACAGGAAACTTTAGCTAACAATGAACAAACGTTATTGCAGTAACGGTCATACACCATACATTATCACGTTCTCAAAGCGTAGCACAAAAACATTATGTATACATTGTTCACGGATCATGTTTCCCTGAAATGCTTTATTTGGATTTTCGTCTAAAGGTTTTTAAATGTTGCTACTTGTTTCCAGACTCATTCCTCTCAGTGTTTCTAAAGCTTCTGTACCAACTCACACATCTCCTCACACTACAGAGAAACTCCACAGGCTTAGAACAAACACAAAGATGTTCTTTAAAACAATGAACTTCATCAGAGCTGAGCTAGATATCCTCTCAAACACACACACACACACACGCACACACACACACTCACTCACACACACATGTTGTGTTTTCATGTTTTATGGGGACTTTCCATAGACATAATGGTTTTTATACTGTACAAACTATATATTCTGTCCCCTTACACTGCCCCTGTCCCTAAACCTACCCATCACAGGAGACATTCTGCATTTTTACATTTTCAAACAACATCACTTAGTGTGATTTATAAGCTGATTTCCTCATGGGGACCAAAAAATGTCCCCACACGAACAAGGATTTCGGATATTGCCATCCTTGTGGGGACATTTTGTCCCCATAACGTAGGGTTTACCAGGCCACACACACACACACACACACACACACACACACGCACACATACATACATAAACACACACACACACACTCACTCACTCACTAACACACACACACACTCACTCACACACACACACACGTGCACATACACACACGGACTGGGGTGTCTGCTTGTGTTCACGTCTGATCATTGGACTCATTAATATCCACTCACACACACGGATGTTATGGTGGTTTGGCAGCGCCTTCATTAACTGCGCCTGAGGTCCGAGGCCTCGGCCAATCAGAGTGTGTTAACAGCATAATGACCCGACACAGCTCAGCGTGTGATTGGCTGGAGCAGCGGAGCAGGACGACTCACTGACCGTGTTTAATCAAACAGGAAGGGTTGAATCGATTAGCAGGAAAGCTGCTGCCTCACTGTGTGTGTGTGTGTGTGTGTGTGTGTGTGTGTGTGTGTGTGTGTGTGTGTGTGTGTGTGTGCTATTCTCGTGATGAGGTGAGCTGTGGAACCCTTCTCATGCATCAGACATGAACGCAGATGCTGCTGCATCATCATTCTTCTTTTATTCACATTCATTTATTCAGTTTCTCAGTGTGTTCAATTATAATTCTTCAGAAAGACAGAATGTCATTACAGCTGCACTGGTTTCATGTTTAAACACTGAGGCGTGTGTAAGTGTTCATGCGTGACCTGAGTCATACCCTCAATAAGACCGCCAACTTTATTACCGATTACTACGGGAAGCATTGCTTAGTTTCGAACGGTTTAATATAATGAGATTTTGTTTCGTCACTCCGCTCTCCAATCACTGAAGTGCCTTGGAACGGCAGCTTTGTTTGATGCCTTGATATAATTTCCACTGAAACAGGAAGCTAAGGCGGGACAAATTGAATGGCTCCTCCCCTTTTTCAAATAGCCAATGCATTTAACATGCATTTTGGATAATGTTACTATATGTATCCTATGTGACTAATGTATGTGCCGGAGTCTAAATGTATTGTAATGTACCATGTAAAGCGACCTTGGGCTTTGGAAAGGCGCTATATAAATAAAACTTTTTCTTCTTCATTTAGTTTACCTCACATACTGCAAGTCATACTTGACAGCACCATGTGGAAGCGAATCCGAGCGCTGATACGTTGGATTCAGTAGAAGAGGTGTGAACAAATTCAGAATTTATAATTCAGAATTCAGAAAAATATAATTACTTATATCTCCTAAATGCAAATTGTGGCGAGCAGGAAAAGGCCGCGGGAGAACAGCGCGAGAACGGTATCATGATCACTGATGATGAGCGACACCTCGTATCTCTCACTGAGGAGCGGAAGCATAAAAGAGAAGCGACGACGGTGAAGGACGAGAGAGGAAAGGCCTGGATTTATGATGTGTTGTTTATGTTTTATTATGTGACAGCAGTCGTCCGTGAGGGGCTGCTGTCTCTTACTTTCGTTTTGTATTTGTTTTATTTTATGTCATTAAATTGTTGAATGTTCGTCGGTTCCCGCCTCCTTCTTCCCGTAACATCTGAACTGCATTACACACATTGTTATTGTTTTGGAACACACCAGCTTATTCATAACCTTAAGGCTAAAATATTCATATTAAAAGCAAAAAAAATTCCCTTTTTAGCTTCAGAAACACTTCTTCTTCCCCAGCTCCACCTGTGTAGATCTGTACTGGTAACTCATGAGCGCTTCATAAACACTCCTCTTTCCCCAGCTCCACCTGTGTAGATCTGTACTGGTAACTCATGAGCGCTTCATAAAACATCCTCCTTCCCCAGCTCCACCTGTGTAGATCTGTACTGGTAACTCATGAGCGCTTCATAAACCATCCTCCTTCCCCAGCTCCACCTGTGTAGATCTGTACTGGTAACTCATGAGCGCTTCATAAACCATCCTCCTTCCCCAGCTCCACCTGTGTAGATCTGTACTGGTAACTCATGAGCGCTTCATAAACCCTCCTCCATCCCCAGCTCCACCTGTGTAGATCTGTACTGGTAACTCATGAGCGCTTCATAAACCCTCCTCCTTCCCCAGCTCCACCTGTGTAGATCTGTACTGGTAACTCATGAGCGCTTCATAAACCCTCCTCCTTCCCCAGCTCCACCTGTGTAGATCTGTACTGGTAACTCATGAGCGCTTCATAAACCCTCCTCCTTCCCCAGCTCCACCTGTGTAGATCTGTACTGGTAACTCATGAGCGCTTCATAAACCCTCCTCCTTCCCCAGCTCCACCTGTGTAGATCTGTACTGGTAACTCATGAGCGCTTCATAAACCATCCTCCTTCCCCAGCTCCACCTGTGTAGATCTGTACTGGTAACTCATGAGCGCTTCATAAACCCTCCTCCTTCCCCAGCTCCACCTGTGTAGATCTGTACTGGTAACTCATGAGCGCTTCATAAACCCTCCTCCTTCCCCAGCTCCACCTGTGTAGATCTGTACTGGTAACTCATGAGCGCTTCATAAACCCTCCTCCATCCCCAGCTCCACCTGTGTAGATCTGTACTGGTAACTCATGAGCGCTTCATAAACCCTCCTCCTTCCCCAGCTCCACCTGTGTAGATCTGTACTGGTAACTCATGAGCGCTTCATAAACCCTCCTCCATCCCCAGCTCCACCTGTGTAGATATGTACTGGTAACTCATGAGCGCTTCATAAACCCTCCTCCATCCCCAGCTCCACCTGTGTAGATCTGTACTGGTAACTCATGAGCGCTTCATAAACCCTCCTCCATCCCCAGCTCCACCTGTGTAGATATGTACTGGTAACTCATGAGCGCTTCATAAACCCTCCTCCTTCCCCAGCTCCACCTGTGTAGATCTGTACTGGTAACTCATGAGCGCTTCATAAACCATCCTCCTTCCCCAGCTCCACCTGTGTAGATCTGTACTGGTAACTCATGAGCGCTTCATAAACCCTCCTCCATCCCCAGCTCCACCTGTGTAGATCTGTACTGGTAACTCATGAGCGCTTCATAAACCCTCCTCCATCCCCAGCTCCACCTGTGTAGATCTGTACTGGTAACTCATGAGCGCTTCATAAACCCTCCTCCATCCCCAGCTCCACCTGTGTAGATCTGTACTGGTAACTCATGAGCGCTTCATAAACCATCCTCCTTCCCCAGCTCCACCTGTGTAGATCTGTACTGGTAACTCATGAGCGCTTCATAAACCCTCCTCCTTCCTCAGCTCCACCTGTGTAGATCTGTACTGGTAACTCATGAGCGCTTCATAAACCATCCTCCTTCCCCAGCTCCACCTGTGTAGATCTGTATTGGTAACTCATGAGCGCTTCATAAACCCTCCTCCATCCCCAGCTCCACCTGTGTAGATATGTACTGGTAACTCATGAGCGCTTCATAAACCCTCCTCCATCCCCAGCTCCACCTGTGTAGATCTGTACTGGTAACTCATGAGCGCTTCATAAACCCTCCTCCATCCCCAGCTCCACCTGTGTAGATCTGTACTGGTAACTCATGAGCGCTTCATAAACCCTCCTCCTTCCCCAGCTCCACCTGTGTAGATCTGTACTGGTAACTCATGAGCGCTTCATAAACCCTCCTCCTTCCCCAGCTCCACCTGTGTAGATCTGTACTGGTAACTCATGAGCGCTTCATAAACCCTCCTCCATCCCCAGCTCCACCTGTGTAGATATGTACTGGTAACTCATGAGCGCTTCATAAACCCTCCTCCATCCCCAGCTCCACCTGTGTAGATCTGTACTGGTAACTCATGAGCGCTTCATAAACCCTCCTCCTTCCCCAGCTCCACCTGTGTAGATCTGTACTGGTAACTCATGAGCGCTTCATAAACCCTCCTCCATCCCCAGCTCCACCTGTGTAGATCTGTACTGGTAACTCATGAGCGCTTCATAAACCCTCCTCCATCCCCAGCTCCACCTGTGTAGATCTGTACTGGTAACTCATGAGCGCTTCATAAACCCTCCTCCTTCCCCAGCTCCACCTGTGTAGATCTGTACTGGTAACTCATGTGTTGTGTGTGTATCAGCAGCAGCAGATCGATTCCGCCAGACCAAACATATCAACATTGTCATAAACATTACCATGTCAATCACTCCGAGAGTTGTCATGACAGAACTACTGTTATAAAATTTAATTAAAACAGTTATAAAAAAAAATAAAATATTTGACAATAGCTTATAAAATATAAAACAGATTCTTTAAAGTAAAAGTATAAAGCTAGCACAGCAGAAGTGTGTGTGTGTGTGTGTGTGATCTGAGACTGGGATCATGTTAAATGTCTGCTGTGTTTGAGGTCAGTGAACAGTGAGTCCTCAGTGATTTCCCATGATTCTCTCCAAGCAATAAAGACAGTTATAAAAAAAAAAATATATTTGACAATAGCTTATAAAATATAAACCAGATTCTTTAAAGTAAAAGTATAAAGCTAGCACAGCAGAAGTGTGTGTGTGTGTGTGTGTGATCTGAGACTGGGATCATGTTAAATGTCTGCTGTGTTTGAGGTCAGTGAACAGTGAGTCCTCAGTGATTTCCCATGATTCTCTCCAAGCAATAAAGAGCTTTAAATAACCAGCAGCTCAAACACAGACATTAGAACGAGTGTGAGGATGCGCTTACTGACCCGGTTATTGATTACTACTGATTATTTCACACACGACAGTCCTTCTACAGGAGAGAACGAGCCTGTCGCCATAGAGACGAGCGTCAGAATGAGTTTGTGTCACACTCGTTTATCCACAGACATTTATCGCTCAGAAGAGCCGCAGATCTGACGCATTATTCCCGTTTATCTGACGCTGCTCTGTGCTGCTGCCGCGGGCTCGGATTATAGGTGTGTGTGTGTGTGTGTGTGTGTGTGTGTGTGTGTGTGTGTAAATCTAGGCCAGTGGTAATGAGTTTTCCAGCCTGTGTGTCCACATGGCCGCTAGTGTCGTTCTGGTTAAAGTTTGATCTTTGTGACCAGAGACAAATATTAACACACACACACACACACACACACACACAGCTTCAGGGCGTCTGGCTGTTCCGTTCAATATCATTTACACATAGATGAATATGATCTGCAGTAGGATACCAAAGATAACACTCACACACACACGTCTCAGAAACACAGCATCTCACTCACGGTGTGTGTGTGTGTGTGTGTGTGTGTGTGTGTGTGTGATAATACCATACGGAGCGATAGAGTCGTTGTCTGTTCAGTTTTAGATCATGATGATCAGCATTTCTGAAACGCGGCCGACTGCAGATCCAGTGAAACTGAAGTGTAAGCAGAAGAACTGAGTCGACGAGCAGCTGTGAAACGTCCACCGGTTAAACGCCACATTCACACACAGTTTTCACCCTTTTAACTATTCAAGGCTAATAGAACATGAACTGAAGGCCTGAGGATCAGGAGAGGGAGTTTATTCTCATCAGAACGTCAGAGAGACTGAAGAGTGGCTCTCTCTCCGTGTCCTGATCATTCAGAAACACACACACACACACAGAGGAATGCTCACACACACAGGGTTTGGTGTCTGACAGATGCGAAGGCCATCAGAGGACGCTCAGCAAACCCACAGCTTCACACACACTCACTGTATTTACAGTGAACACTTTAGTATCACACACTCGGGAATCAGGGTTTGCCTCTTGTTTAAATAAAATGAGCTGAAGCAACACAATCTTTAAAGAGCTCATATTCTGTTCTCCGTGTTCATCAGTGTTAGTGTGTGTTCAGTGTGTGTTCATCAGTGTTCAGTGTGTGTTCATCAGTGTTCAGTGTGTGTTCATCAGTGTTCAGTGTGTGTTCATCAGTGTTCAGTGTGTGTTCATCAGTGTTCATCTGTGTTCAGTGTGTGTTCATCAGTGTTCAGTGTGTGTTCAGTGTGTTCATCTGTGTTCATCAGTGTTCAGTGTGTTTAGTGTTCATTTTGTGTTCAGTGTGTGTTCATCAGTGTTCACTGTGTGTTCATCTGTGTTCAGTGTGTGTTTAGTGTTCATTTTGTGTTCAGTGTGTGTTCATCAGTGTTCACTGTGTGTTCATCTGTGTTCAGTGTGTTCATCAGTGTTCAGTGTGTGTTCATCTGTGTTCAGTGTGTGTTCATCTGTGTTCAGTGTGTGTTCATCTGTCTTCATCAGTGTTCACTGTGTGTTCATCAGTGTTCACTGTGTGTTCATCAGTGTTCACTGTGTGTTCATCACACACTGTGATGAACACACAGTGTGTGGGGAGATGTTGCTGTAATTTATTTAAGAAATCTAGTTTTAAATATACTTATTTTGAAGTGTTGGTGCTTAATGTAAAAATACATAGTGTAAACGATAAATCACATTTGAAAATTCTGCTGGCTACTGTATACAGGCCACCAGGGCACCATAAAGATTTTATCAAAGAATTTGCAGACTTTCTATCAGAATTAGTATCGGCTGCAGATAAAGTACTAATAGTTGGTGATTTTAATATACATGTAGATAATGAAAAAGATGCATTGGGATTGGCATTTAAAGACATTGTGAACTCAATTGGAGTTAGACAACACGTGTCAGGACCTACTCATTGTCGTAATCATACTCTAGATCTTATACTATCTCATGGAATAGATGTTGATGCTGTTGAAATTCAGCAGCAGAGCGACGACATCTCAGATCATTATCTAGTCTCATGTAAATTACATTTAGCCAAGGCTGCAAAGCCGACTCCGTGTTATAAATATGTTAGACCTATAACTTCTGCCACTAAAGAGTGCTTTATCAATAATCTTCCTAATCAGTTTCATCATCTCAGCATCCCAGATAGCTTAGAAGAACTTTATATTGCAACAGAAACTTTTAACTCTCTCTTTTCCAGCACTTTAGACGCAGTTGCTCCATTGCGCTTAAAGAAGATTAAAGAAAATAGTCCAACGCCGTGGTACAACGAGCACACCCGGGCCCTTAAGAGAGCAGCCAGAAAAATGGAGCACAAATGGAAGAAAACACAACTAGAGGTATTTCGGATTTCATGGAAGGAGAGCTCGATTGCTTACAGAGAGGCCTTAACATTTTTCAACCCTATTAGAAGAAAATGAACACAATCCTAGGTATTTATTTGAAACAGTGGCTAAACTAACGAAAAAGAAAGCTTCAAGCCCAGAAGTGTCCAAGCAACACAGCAGTAATGACTTTATGAACTTCTTCACTTATAAGATTGATAATATCAGGGACAAAATTATAACTATGCAACTGTCTACTACAGTATCGGATCAGGGAATGCATTGTAGGCTCCATGAGGAAAAATGTGATTCATTTGTTGCTATAGGAGAGGAAGAATTTTGCAAACTTGTTAATTCATCTAAATCAACAACTTGTATGCTAGACCCTATACCGACTAAGCTACTGAAGGAGATGCTTCCAGAGGTCATAGATCCTCTTCTAAATATCATTAATTCGTCTCTGTCTCTAGGATACGTACCAAAAACCTTTAAGCTGGCTATGATAAAACCGCTTGTTAAAAAAATGCAACTTGATCATACAAAATTAGTCAATTACAGGCCGATCTCGAATCTGCCTTTTCTGTCAAAGATATTAGAAAAACAGTATCCTCACAACTGTGTTCCTTTCTTGAGAAATGATATCTGTGAGGATTTTCAGTCCGGATTTAGACCGTACCATAGTACCGAGACAGCTCTCGTTAGAGTTACAAATGATTTGCTCTCATCATCCGATCGTGGCTGTATCTCTCTATTAGTGTTACTCGATCTTAGTGCTGCATTTGACACAATTGACCACAACATTCTTTTAAATAGATTAGAACACTATGTTGGCATTAGTGGAATTGCGCTAGCATGGTTTAAATCATATTTATCTGACTGTTATCAGTTTGTAGCAGTAAATGAAGAGATGTACATGCTACCATTAGGAGATATCATTAGGAAACATGGGATTAGCTTTCACTGTTATGCCGATGATACTCTATAGCTCTATATTTCTTCAAAACCTAACGAAACTTACCAATTCACAAAAATAACGGAATGCATAGCTGATTTAAAAAATTGGATGACTAGTAATTTCCTAATCATAAATTCTGAAAAAACAGAGATTCTGATTATTGGACAAAAAACGTCCACACGTAATAACCTAGAATACTGTCTAACACTTGATGGCTGCTCTGTTAAGTCTTCGTCGTCAGTTAGGAACCTGGGTGTGTGTGTGTGTGTGTGTGTGTGTGTGTGTGTGTGTGTGTGTGTGCTCTTTAATGCCAATCTTTCATTTGAAAGTCACGTGTCTAGTATCTGTAAAACCGCATTTTTCCATCTTAAAAATATATCTAAATTATGTCATATGCTCTCATTGACAAATGCGGAACAATTAGTTCCTGCGTTCATGACATCAAGACTAGATTATTGTAATGCTCTACTGGGTGGTTGCCCTGCATGCTTAATAAACAAACTACAGCTAGTTCAAAACGCAGCAGCTCGAGTTCTTACCAGAACCACGAAGTATGACCATATTAGCCCGGTTCTGTCAACACTTCATTGGCTGGCTATTAAACTTCGCCTGGACACACACACAGACACACACACACACACACACACACACACACACTCTAGATCTGACGAGGAGCTTCACCTGGACCCGATGACAATGCAGTGCTGAAGTGCCAACTAGCCTCTCCCTATGGAGGATCCCTTTCCCACTCTACAGATAAAGCGTTGTGAATTTCGTTTCGTGTACCTACCCCGAAGTGATAAAATAAAACAAAATTCTGTATCAAATTTATAGACAAAACAAGTAGTTTGTTTAGGCATGGTTTGAAGGGAATTACAAACCTGTGCACATATATCCAAATGCACATAACTATAGAATCAATTCTTAATGCGCATGTGAACGCCATCAGCGTTTGTTTAGAGACATTCATATACATTTTTATCTTACAGTTACTGTAAATCCAGCCTCTAGTTCATAAACGCCAGAGGAGAACTGGCCCCCGACTGAGCCTGGGTTCTCCAAAGGTTTTTTTTTTTCTTCATTGGGTCACTGATGGAGTTTTAGGACACCATTAGGTCACTTGATTTATTTATTTATTTATTTATTTCAAGGATAGCCCCTTGAGATGAACCATCTCATTTTCGAGGGGGTCCCTTCTTTACAACAAACAAGATCATAATAGAAATTCATAAATGAAGTAAATACATTACAGGACAGTTAAAGACATTTAAATACATTGACATTCTCATTCATAAACACACACATTCAAACAATGCTCCCATAAATCTGCTCCCTTTCCCTTTTGTCCCCTACCATCATCAAAAAGAGATAGAAAAATAAATAAAAATAAAAATAACAACTGCGAAAAATAAAAATAAAAATACTTGATGGAGTTTTAGGACACCATTGGGTCACTTGATGGAGTTTTAGGACACCATTGGGTCACTTGATGGAGTTTTAGGACACCATTGGGTCACTTGATGGAGTTTCAGGACACCATTGGGTCACCTGATGGAGTTTTAGGACACCATTGGGTCACTTGATGGAGTTTTAGGACACCATTGGGTCACTTGATGGAGTTTTAGGACACCATTGGGTCACTTGATGGAGTTTTAGGACACCATTGGGTCACTTGATGGAGTTTTAAGACACCATTGGGTCACTTGATGGAGTTTTAGGACACCATTGGGTCACCTGATGGAGTTTTAGGACACCATTGGGTCACTTGATGGAGTTTTAGGACACCATTGGGTCACTTGATGGAGTTTTAAGACACCATTGGGTCACTTGATGGAGTTTTAAGACACCATTGGGTCACCTGATGGAGTTTTAGGACACCATTGGGTCACCTGATGGAGTTTTAGGACACCATTGGGTCACCTGATGGAGTTTTAGGACACCATTGGGTCACTTGATGGAGTTTTAGGACACCATTGGGTCGCTTGATGGAGTTTTAGGACACCATTGGGTCACTTGATGGAGTTTTAGGACACCATTGGGTCACTTGATGGAGTTTTAGGACACCATTGGGTCACCTGATGGAGTTTTAGGACACCATTGGGTCGCTTGATGGAGTTTTAGGACACCATTGGGTCGCTTGATGGAGTTTTAGGACACCATTGGGTCACTTGATGGAGTTTTAAGACACCATTGGGTCACCTGATGGAGTTTTAGGACACCATTGGGTCACCTGATGGAGTTTTAGGACACCATTGGGTCACTTGATGGAGTTTTAGGACACCATTGGGTCACTTGATGGAGTTTTAAGACACCATTGGGTCACTTGATGGAGTTTTAAGACACCATTGGGTCACCTGATGGAGTTTTAGGACACCATTGGGTCACCTGATGGAGTTTTAGGACACCATTGGGTCGCTTGATGGAGTTTTAGGACACCATTGGGTCGCTTGATGGAGTTTTAGGACACCATTGGGTCACTTGATGGAGTTTTAGGACACCATTGGGTCACTTGATGGAGTTTTAGGACACCATTGGGTCACTTGATGGAGTTTTAGGACACCATTGGGTCACCTGATGGAGTTTTAGGACACCATTGGGTCACTTGATGGAGTTTTAGGACACCATTGGGTCACCTGATGGAGTTTTAGGACACCATTGGGTCACCTGATGGAGTTTTAGGACACCATTGGGTCACTTGATGGAGTTTTAGGACACCATTGGGTCACTTGATGGAGTTTTAGGACACCATTGGGTCACCTGATGGAGTTTTAGGACACCATTGGGTCACTTGATGGAGTTTTAGGACACCATTGGGTCACCTGATGGAGTTTTAGGACACCATTGGGTCACTTGATGGAGTTTTAG
>JAULUF010000103.1:117500-122500 GCA_031834385.1 Semotilus atromaculatus
ATGTATTGCAGTTTTTCGCACTTCCGGGTCGGCTTCATGTTTCAGATTAGAATGTTGCCGCTTGAGTGTAACGCACTGAAACTCCCATCAGCCTCACCTCAGATCTGACACACACACACACACACACGAACGCAGTGTAACGCACTGAAACTCCCATCAGCCTCACCTCAGATCTGACACACACACACACACACACACACACACACACACACACACACACACACACCTGATGGTAAATCCCATCAGCCCCTGCCCCTCAGATCTGCTCTGCTAGAATGAAGACGTGTTGGGACAGACCTGAGAATGAAGCGTGTCCATGAAATATGGATGAGATGCGTCTAAAATAAGCTCCTGTATCGCAGCAGAGCAAACGTCTACCTGTAACATTCACATGTGATTACACACACACACACACACACACCTGACCAATCTGCTGTGTTAGTCCGGTCACACACTCATCACACATGTGCTTTCAATATTAATAACAGTATTGTGATCGATGACACTTAAAAATACTGTCAATATTTCTAGAATCTTTTTCCGAATTGTTTAGTTTTTTAGAGTGTGTATTCGCTTCTTTTCCATCAGCTGGTTAAAATCACTGCTGGTATCTGAACATTCAGGACAATTCTTGGACAAACACCAGAAACACTGAATGAAAAGCACATTCACTCTCTGACAGTAGATGGCGCTCATGGAACAGAAGAATCAACATCAGATACACTATATCCCATTCCTGATCCGTAGGGTTGAATATGAAGTTACTCCACCCTTTGCTGCAATAACAGCTTCAACTCTTCTGGGAAGGCTTTCCACAAGGGTTAGGAGTGTGTTTATGGTAATGTTTTACCATTCTTCTAGAAGCTCATCAGTCAGATCCGGCACTGATGTTGGACGAGAAGCTGGAACAGGAACATCCCCAAAGTTGGGAGCATGAAACTGTCTAAAATATCTTGGTTTTCTGAAGCATTAAGAGTTCCTTTCAATGGAACTAAGAGGCTAAACCCTGAAAAACAACCCCACGCCATAATCCCCCTCCACCAAACTACCCCACGCCATAATCCCCCTCCACCAAACAACCCCACGCCATAATCCCCCTCCACCAAACTACCCCACGCCATAATCCCCCTCCACCAAACAACCCCACGCCATAATCCCCCTCCACCAAACAACCCCACGCCATAATCCCCCCTCCACCAAACAACCCCACGCCATAATCCCCCTCCACCAAACAACCCCACGCCATTATCCCCCTCCACCAAACAACCCCACGCCATAATCCCCCTCCACCAAACATCCCCACGCCATAATCCCCCTCCACCAAACCAAACAACCCCACGCCATAATCCCCCTCCACCAAACAACCCCACGCCATAATCCCCCCTCCACCAAACCCCACGCCATAATCCCCTCCACCAAACAACCCCACGCCATAATCCCCCCTCCACCAAACAACCCCACGCCATAATCCCCCCTCCACCAAACAACCCCATGCCATAATCCCCCCTCCACCAAACAACCCCGCGCCATAATCCCCCCTCCACCAAACAACCCCGCGCCATAATCCCCCCTCCACCAAACAACCCCGCGCCATAATCCCCCCTCTACCAAACAACCCCACGCCATAATCCCCCCTCCACCAAACAACCCCACGCCATAATCCCCCCTCCACCAAACAACCCCACGCCATAATCCCCCTCCACCAAACAACCCCACGCCATAATCCCCCTCCACCAAACCCCACGCCATAATCCCCTCCACCAAACAACCCCACGCCATAATCCCCCTCCACCAAACCCCACGCCATAATCCCCCTCCACCAAACCCCACGACATAATCCCCCTCCACCAAACAACCCCACGGCATAATCCCCCCTCTACCAAACAACCCCACGCCATAATCCTCCCTCCGCCAAACAACCCCACGCCATAATCCCCCCTCCACCAAACAACCCCACGCCATAATCCCCCTCCACCAAACAACCCCACGCCATAATCCCCCTCCACCAAACAACCCCACGCCATAATCCCCCCTCCACCAAACAACCCCACGCCATAATCCCCCTCCACCAAACAACCCCACGCCATAATCCCCCTCCACCAAACAACCCCACGCCATAATCCCCCCTCCACCAAACAACCCCACGCCATAATCCCCCTCCACCAAACAACCCCACGCCATAATCCCCCTCCACCAAACAACCCCACGCCATAATCCCCCTCCACCAAACAACCCCACGCCATAATCCCCCCTCCACCAAACAACCCCACGCCATAATCCCCCTCCACCAAACAACCCCACGCCATAATCCCCCCTCCACCAAACAACCCCACGCCATAATCCCCCCTCCACCAAACAACCCCACGCCATAATCCCCCACCACCAAACAACCCCACGCCATAATCCCCCTCCACCGAACAACCCCACGCCATAATCCCCCCTCCACCAAACAACCCCACGCCATAATCCCCCTCCACCAAACAACCCCACGCCATAATCCCCCCTCCACCAAACAACCCCACGCCATAATCCCCCCTCCACCAAACAACCCCACGCCATAATCCCCCCTCCACCAAACAACCCCACGCCATAATCCCCCCTCCACCAAACAACCCCACGCCATAATCCCCCTCCACCAAACAACCCCACACCATAATCCCCCCTCCACCAAACAACCCCACGCCATAATCCCCCCTCCACCAAACAACCCCACGCCATAACATTAGTTAAACGTCTTGTTTTTTATGGAATATTACAGTGTTTATTATAAATGATTTATGGATGCACATAATTATTGTTTTAATAATCATGAATCAGAATAACTTCCCCTCATCTCTTCTCTTCTCTGATTATGAGGGCGGGGCTATAACCTGTCACTCACATGAGATCCACCAATAGCAAACCACAACCATCCAATCAATTCCTCACAGACACAATCAAGCCCCGCCCACATGTGTTCTTGTTCCAGAAGCGTTTCTCTGGTATTTTCGGCACAATAGGAGAGAGGGTGAGCACACAAACGTCCTCTTTCTCCTGTAGCCACATATAAAATATATAAAACATATATATATAACATATAAAAACCACAATTGTCAAAGCATGATTCATCTTGCTCACTTTGTTAAGCACTAGCGCCTGCTAATGACGCTTTATTCCTCTGTACTGAGGTGCGTCGTAGCCTATGAAGTCATCGTACAGTACGAACATGTGGTTTATTAGGTCCGTGTGGTACAGCGTGATTTATAATGATCTCCGTAACTGAGGACGTTCTGCTGAAGTCATCTCAACGATCTTCTCATCTGAACATGAAAACCTTCACATGTATCCTGATCTCAGCGAGTCTCGAGGGATCAGCTGTGTGAGACTGGATCTGTGAACTCCATCTGCGGGCCGAACACTTCCTGTGCATCTGAGCGGCAGAAACTGGGGCGACCCACTTCTTGACCCAAATCCTCAAAGACGCTCCCCGTTTAATGGAGCATCAGCCTGAGAATCTGCCCAGTGAGACGCTGAGATCACGGCTAATGAGAAGCTAACGCTACATCACAGCAGAGGAAAACTACACACAACCATCAAGAGTTCACTTTAATAACGTGTGTGTATGTGTGTGTGAAACACTAACAAATGGAGTTATATTCAGAGCACACACTCATTCATGGCCAGACGCAGAGCCTTTCACTAATAACTGATGAATGTTAATGAAGGTTTAGCATATATTATCACTCATCTTTCCATCTTACATTCCTCATAGTGTCAGTGTAATATCTAACGGTCAACATGAGACGAGAGCGTTCGGACGCCCATTCTCATTCTCACTCTCTCACTGAGCAGCTGACAGGAAGTGAATCAGATCGAGTGTTCAGTGAAATTATAACACTCACACAGACCAATCAGCTCACAGCATCAGCACTGACCAATCAGCTCACAGCATCAGCACTGACCAATCAGCTCACAGCATCAGCACTGACCAATCAGCTCACAGCATCAGCACTGACCAATCAGCTCACACCATCAGCACTGACCAATCAGCTCACAGCATCAGCACTGACCATCAGCACTGACCAATCAGCTCACACCATCAGCACTGACCAATCAGCTCACAGCATCAGCACTGACCATCAGCACTGACCACTCAGCTCACACCATCAGCACTGACCAATCAGCTCACAGCATCAGCACTGACCAATCAGCTCACACCATTAGCACTGACCAATCAGCTCACACCATCAGCACTGATCACAGATTCATTAAGAGCCTGTGATCTACAGTGTGACTCACACACTCGTTTGTGTGCGTGTGTGTGTGACTGTGAGTGTGTGTGTGTGTGTGTGTGTGTGTGTGTGCGTACGTGTGTGTGTGTGTTTGTGTGTGTGTGTGGGTGCACAGATGTTGTTCCCTAAAGCATCTCCAGATCTACGCTGAAACCGTGTAATGAAGCACGTCAACATTATTCTGAGGAAAGTTTATCATCTGAACAGTAATTTCTCTCATTCAGGCCACAAAACTATTACTAGTTTGAAACTTACTATTAAAACTAACACGACAAAAACTATTTCTGCTTAATTAGTCGAACGATTTCAGAATGAAACGATCTGAACACACACACACACAGTAATGTATTATTGCTCACACTGACTGTTCTTCTTATTATATCATCCACTGCATGACGGCAACAGCTTCGAATGATCCCCAATGAGATGAATTCCCAGAAAAACTAAGATGTCACTATAATTCGTCAACAACTCATTTTTTTTTCTTGAATGCAAACAGTGGCAATGAATAAAATATCATATCTTGAACCAGATGAACAATACTCTGTATATGACCAGACGAGTCGTTTAACAGAATAAGAGCACTGGGTTTTTTACTTTAGCCCTGCCTTGATGAAGCTCGTCACATCATCACGCTTAATAAACCTGTCCGTGGATCATCTTTCCTTCAGGAGCATCAGTCGATGTGAACGAGTCTCTCAGTGTGAACGCTGGATCTCAGAGCTCAGA
>JAULUF010000103.1:130000-150000 GCA_031834385.1 Semotilus atromaculatus
GTCTATTCAAAAGAATGTTGTGGTCGATGGTGTCAAATGCAGCACTAAGAATTTGGTTGTGTGTGCATTTGAGTGAGTGTGTGTGTGTGTGTTTGAGTGAGTGTGAGTTAGTGTTTGTGTGTGTGTGCGTGCGTGTGTGTGTGTGTGTGTGTGTGTGTGTGCATTTGAGTGAGTTTGAGTGTGTGTGTGCGTTTGAGTGAGTGTGAGTTAGTGTTTGTGTGTGTGTGTGTGTGTGTGTGTGTGTGTGTGTGCATTTGAGTTAGTGTGTGTGTGTGTGTGTGTGTGTGTAGTGTTTAGTACACAGCTCTCCAGCATTGATTTATAACCCACATCTCGCCCCTGATGAGCAGTCAGCATCACTTTTCTTCTAGAGAAACTTCCGCTGAAGCACCTGACCAGTCACATAAACACCCAGCAAGGCCGATGACTAGTACTTACAAACACTATGTGAAATGATATGCAGTACACCAGTGTTTCAGATGGTCATCTAACCTCATTATGGATGTGTTTATACTGCAAAGATCCGATCTTTTGACCATACCATGATTTTTTGTCTGATTACATTCAAGACATGATCTGATATCTGTTTACATTAATGCCATCCAAACTAGAATGATTGCACAGGTGATCGTTGTCGCTATGAACGCCATGGTTGACACCCGGGTCTTGCTTTTTATAATGTGTTTTTATTTATTTAATTTATGTATACAAGCCTAGCCCTAGATTATTCAGTTTCTACTATGTTACCAGCAAGCTTTCATTGATGTTTGTAGGGCAAAATTTGATAAAGATAAAGATTACTAGTGCAGTGTGATTTTAATTACTTCAAAAACAGCGACATTATCACCTTGTTGATTGCTGATTTAAATACACAGTGGCTCATATCAGATGTAAAAAAATTGGATCTCGAGCAAATTTTGGTGTTTATACGTGTGCAACAATATCAGTTCTATGTTGTATATTAATGATTTTTTGTGACTGTGTAAGCACATGTTATATGTGTTAATAAGATAATAATGAAAAGCATGATTATTAAAATGTGTTAAACACGAGACAATGATTAGCTAAACCTGCTGCTGTGATTTCGAGTGTGATTGATATCACGTGATTCCTAACATCATTTCTGATCAGACTGCCAAAAGCAAAGACATTTTGATACAGAATTGACAGGCTAAGAAAACTCATCTGATTGTCACCATAAGCATCATCTGATGCTGAGTGGGACAAACCGCTTCAGATTTCAGCACAACCGTGGCTCGGCCGGAACAGAAGATGGAAGATGATACAGGCATTGGCAGGGTGTGATAGCTGGCTTTCAGCGAGACAGGGGGAGGTGTAGTCGAACATTAAGTGGAGTCCGATTAGATGGGAGAGCTTTTTGCACCGGAGCAATGACACACCGGTGACCCGGAGCTGCAGTCTAATGGGACGCCACTAATACAGCAGACATCATGTGATCAGCGCTGATGGATTCAACTTTGCTCAGGAATCCCAGTGACCCTCCGTGAGGAAACAACAGAGATTTTCTGTGAGGAAAAACTGAGATTCTCTGTGAGGAAAAACAGAGATTCTCCGTGAGGAAACACAGAGATTCTCCTTGAGGAAACACAGAGATTATCAGAGAGGAAACAGAGATTATCCGAGAGGAAACACAGAGATTATCCGAGAGGAAACACAGAGATTATCCGAGAGGAAACACAGAGATTATCCGAGAGGAAACACAGAGATTATCCGAGAGGAAACACAAAGATTATCCGTGAGGTAACACAGAGATTCTCCGCCGTCGGTGTATGAATGGGTGAATGTGAGGCAATATGTAAAGCGCTTTGGTGGCCATTGGGTCTATGAAAGCGCTATATAAATGCAGTCCATTTACCATTTACAGAGATTCTCCGAGGAGAAACACAGAGATTCTCCGTGAGGAAACACAGAGATTGTCTGTGAGGAAACACAGAGATTGTTCGAGGGGAAACGCAGAGATTGTCTGTGAGGAAACACAGAGATTGTTCGAGGGGAAACGCAGAGATTGTTCGAGGGGAAACGCAGAGATTGTCCGAGGGGAAACGCAGAGATTGTCTGTGAGGAAACACCGAGATTGTTCGAGGGGAAACGCAGAGAATGTCTGTGAGGAAACACAGAGATTATCCGAGAGGAAACACAAAGATTATCCGTGAGGTAACACAGAGATTCTCCGCCGTCGGTGTATGAATGGGTGAATGTGAGGCAATATGTAAAGCGCTTTGGTGGCCATTGGGTCTATGAAAGCGCTATATAAATGCAGTCCATTTACCATTTACAGAGATTCTCCGTGAGGAAACACAGAGATTGTCTGTGAGGAAACACAGAGATTGTCCGAGGGGAAACGCAGAGATTGTCTGTGAGGAAACACAGAGATTGTTCGAGGGGAAACGCAGAGATTGTCTGTGAGGAAACACAGAGATTGTTCGAGGGGAAACGCAGAGATTGTTCGAGGGGAAACGCAGAGATTGTCCGAGGGGAAACGCAGAGATTGTCTGTGAGGAAACACAGAGATTGTTCGAGGGGAAACGCAGAGATTGTCTGTGAGGAAACACAGAGATTATCCGAGAGGAAACACAAAGATTATCCGTGAGGTAACACAGAGATTCTCCGCCGTCGGTGTATGAATGGGTGAATGTGAGGCAATATGTAAAGCGCTTTGGTGGCCATTGGGTCTATGAAAGCGCTATATAAATGCAGTCCATTTACCATTTACAGAGATTCTCCGAGGAGAAACACAGAGATTCTCCGTGAGGAAACACAGAGATTGTCTGTGAGGAAACACAGAGATTCTCCGTGAGGAAACACAGAGATTGTCTGTGAGGAAACACAGAGATTGTCCGAGGGGAAACACAGAGATTGTCTGTGAGGAAACACAGAGATTGTCTGTGAGGAAACACAGAGATTGTTCGAGGGGAAACGCAGAGATTGTCTGTGAGGAAACACAGAGATTGTTCGAGGGGAAACGCAGAGATTGTTCGAGGGGAAACGCAGAGATTGTCCGAGGGGAAACGCAGAGATTGTCTGTGAGGAAACACAGAGATTGTTCGAGGGGAAACACAGAGATTGTCCGAGGGGAAACGCAGAGATTGTCTGTGAGGAAACACAGAGATTGTTCGAGGGGAAAAGCAGAGATTGTCTGTGAGGAAACACAGAGATTGTTCGAGGGGAAACGCAGAGATTGTTCGAGGGGAAACGCAGAGATTGTCCGAGGGGAAACGCAGAGATTGTCTGTGAGGAAACACAGAGATTGTTCGAGGGGAAACGCAGAGATTGTCCGAGGGGAAACGCAGAGATTGTCTGTGAGGAAACACAGAGATTGTTCGAGGGGAAACGCAGAGATTGTCTGTGAGGAAACACAGAGATTGTTCGAGGGGAAACGCAGAGATTGTCCGAGGGGAAACGCAGAGATTGTCTGTGAGGAAACACAGAGATTGTTCGAGGGGAAACGCAGAGATTGTCCATGAGGAAACAGAGATTCTCCATGAGAAAACAGAGATTCTCCATGAAACAGAGATTCTCCGTGAGGAAACACAGAGATTGTCCGAGGGGAAACACAGAGATTCTCCGTGAGGAAATGCAGAGATTCTCTGTATTCAAGTACTCAGACCAAGACAAAACATCCCCCAATGTGGGGAATGAACTTACAATAGGAATTTGCATTCACTAGAGTTATAGACACAGGGAGTTCTTGTGGGATCCTTAAGGATCAGGGACCCTTATTACCATTTGGTTTACTTCTGTGGAGATGAGACTGTTGTACCAGTCGGAGACATTTTAAATTCAAACATGACTGTTAATTCACTTGTTTTGACATAGAACATTATCATTTTTTTATAATCAAAGGACAGTATGTGTTTGTGTTAGGGCTGCACGATTTGGGGAAAATGTCATATTGCGATTATTGAGGTCAATATTGCGATTGCGATATAATAAACAAATGGTTTCATGAGTCAACTTACTTGGTTCTAAAGCAAAATGCACACACAGATTAGTGATACTTCTGTGTTTTAATGTGTATTTCTCCACTCATACTAGCAACAACAACTAAATGATTAATAACACCTTTAATGATCAATAAACCATTGATGTCTGGATAAAAATGACATTAATTATAGCCATCCAACATTACAGTGATTCTGTCATTACAAGTGAAAGCTATACATTTTTTAAAAACATTTTAGGCTTCAAAAAATACAACAGCTTTTAATTTTAGTAAACTTCAAACAATCCTCACATAAACCCATAATAATGTCATATTTACCTGTGCCCTTCCGGTCTAACAGGACATATACAGAAATTGAAAAAAGTTATCAAACAGTTCGCATAAATTATAAATTATATATAGACTAGGCCCTAATCCTTATTAAAGCTACAAAAGTTATTTAGTCATGAGCACCGACTGAGTAATTTTCTCTGTTCCCTTTGTTCTTTGAATAACTTTACTAACAGAAAGCTTTGGATGCTGGCCCTTTAAGAGCAGCCGCTGTTGACAGAGACGCGGATCTCACACGCGCCTCATTCTCTCACAACTCTTTACGTCCATCATAAGACTGCTCTTATGTTATGAAGATACTCGACAAAACGATATTTTGGCATAATTGTGTGTGTTATTGTTCGTTCAAGCGCGAAAGAGAACTGTATTCTGGCGCGCGGTCTGTGAATGGTTTTCGCACAAATAAGAGCGGGATCATGTAACACTAGCCAAAGGATGACGAAAAATAACAGATTCTGCGTTAATTGCGTTAACAGCCCTAATTTGTATATTTCATATAAAATCGCGGCATTTTGCGTCATATAATCGCATATGCTTGACATCGCGATTAAGATTGCGATATGATTAATCGTGCAGCACTAGTTTGTGTTGTCCATACCTCAGGAGATCAAAGTATCTGAGGTTCTGTTTGTCTTACAGAGTTATGAAAACTTAACTAGAAAACGTCCATGTTTTAAAAATGTTTATGTGAAGATTCTATTAACGTTACTGGAAGAATGTTAGTTCGTTACTTTGAGAGAACGTTCCCTGTCCCCGAACCACAGGTCAGCCTCAGTGTCACGGCAGAGAACGGGCCAAACCCAGAGAACGATAGCATCCACGAGTTCCCTCCCGCTCTCAAACACACTCTTTCTAAACTAGCACACGTGTGCTGTTATTGTCAAAGAAGTGATAATTGACTGGGAGGATTGCTTTCGCTGAAGAGGATGTTTTAATAAACCAACAATGACTGCTCTCATTCTGAGACGCACCCTGCAGCCAGATCCGCAGCCAGGAGTGTTAAAAACCAATTAAAATCTCTGCATTGTGGGAAAATGGCCCTGAACACTGGAGGGGAACTTCACACCTCAGATATAAAGAGCAGCAAATCACAGACCCAGATTATGGGTCGCAAATTAGACGGCAAAGCCCCAGATAGCTGCTATCATTTAATAAGCAGTAAACATGATATCTGTCAAATACACTTGCAGAATAGCATAAACAAAACCGCTGCTTGTCCTATTGTTGGTGGGACGTGATAAACAGCTTTGCTAATTAATCCTGGTGGCCCTGAAGGACTGAGCTCTTCACAGGAAGTGCTGGAGATAATCACTTCCTGTGCGTTTGAGAAGATGGGCAGCTCTGAGCTAATTGCTGGGTCTGGATTCTCCTAATGAGGCCACAGTGCATTATGGGTACAGCGTATTTACGAGTAACTATACAGAGCTTTACACAGTTCCCCTCGACTGTCTGTACGTTTATCACCAACGCAATGCAGAAAGCAGGACGGTTTCCGAACACGTGTCCACTCGCTCAGACTCAGAAGGCCTTATTCTCTCATGAGTGAAGCCGTAACCCGGCCAGGAGCGCTACACTAGCTGTCGTCTCTGCATGCCAAACTGGAAAACACAGTAAATACTGCAGCGTTAGGGTGCGCCTCGTCGCATCTTTTATTAAACAGATGATTGAATTAATTTAGAATATTTCTGTGTAAAATTGTGTAGTTTTGCTTGAGTGCCCATGGGTTGAACAGAGCCTTTGACAGCACTGGAAGCTTCATCTTAACCAATGAATCTATTATAAATGTGGAAATGAGGGGGAAGACTGCATCTTCTGCTCCAAGAATAAAGCAAACGATCCTATTTCTGACGCTACACTGGAAACATTAATCGGCTGATCTGGTCTGATATCTGATCGGTTACATGCTGAAGTCACACTAATCATAGAATTGTGCACTTTATATTTAATCTAACACATTGATTAAGGTTGTAAAAATCCCATGTGTTTTGTTGCTGATCAAAAGGCCACAGAAACTCAACAGTGTTTTGCTGTTTGGCAGAGTATGCAACATGAGCAGATGGTCACTCTTCCTGACACTACACGCGCCTCAGACTCGACTCAGGCTCGGCTCAGGCTCGGCTCAGGCTCGCCTCAGGCTCGGCTCAGACTCGCCTCAGGCTCGGCTCAAGCTCGGCTCAGGCTCGCCTCAGGCTCGGCTCAGGCTCGCCTCAGGCTCGCCTCAGACTCGCCTCAGGCTCGCCTCAGGCTCGGCTCAGGCTCGGCTCAGACTCGGCTCAGGCTCGGCTCAGGCTCGGCTCAGGCTCGCCTCAGGCTCGGCTCAGACTCGCCTCAGACTCGCCTCAGGCTCGGCTCAGGCTCGGCTCAGACTCGCCTCAGGCTCGGCTCAGACTCGCCTCAGGCTCGGCTCAGACTCGCCTCAGGCTCGGCTCAGACTCGCCTCAGGCTCGGCTCAGACTCGCCTCAGGCTCGGCTCAGACTCGCCTCAGGCTCGGCTCGGCTCGGCTCAGGCTCGCCTCAGGCTCGGCTCAGACTCGCCTCAGGCTCGCCTCAGACTCGCCTCAGACTCGCCTCAGACTCGGCTCAGGCTCGGCTCAGACTCGCCTCAGGCTCGCCTCAGACTCGGCTCAGGCTCGGCTCGGCTCAGACTCGCCTCAGGCTCAGGGCTTTTCACTCACATTGTTGATGTCCGGGTGAAGCAGAAGCAGAGAAGAAGAAGCTCTAACACATCAATGCACAGGAAGAGCCTCTAAACATCCAGACTCGATCCAAACCCCAAAGTCTGAACTCACTTCAATCAGACTCACTCGCCTTCAGCTGCGACACACACTGATTTATGAATGAGAGCGCCTCACTGCTGAGGAGATGAATATAAATGAGTGTGTGTGTGTGTGTGTGTGTGTGAGAGAGAGAGAGAGAGAGAGAGTCTGTGTGTGTGTGTGTGTGTGTTGGGTGTCAAAACAGCATTATAATTTTGCTATCAGGTAGTGAATTTTCTTCTTTATCTCTTTTCTTTCTAACTTTGTTTTGGTATTAAAAGGTATTGTGTCTTTATTATACTTTTTTTTTTTTTTTTTTGCTATGGAAGGGTTAGAGAGATTGAGTCACCTTTTTCTTTTTGTAAAATATGAATCTGTGTGTTTGGTTAGTCAGGGACGGTAGGGAAGTATGTGTTGTTTATTTCCTTTGACCTGTGTGGGTCATTTAGTGCTCCTTCCAATAGTAAGTTTCCTTTTGTTTGTTGTTTTGGTTTGACCTTCTCTTGAAGATTGAATACTTCCATTTTCTTTGTTTAAATACAATAAATAATTTTACTTTTGATTAAAGTGTTGGTTCACATTTCTGGGTCGGAAGAGAAGGGAACCCTTCACGTTTACATGTTGATTTAATCTAATCCTGTAACCCTCTCCCGGCCCTAGACTGGGAGAACTCGTAACAGGAACATTATCATATCAACGTTCGCAAAATGTCATGAGGATAACATAACATAACATTAAGGATATTTTAGGGAAGCTGTTTAGGTAACAGATTGTGGAATTACTTTAACCTATAAAATATTGGCATAATGTCCCATAATAAAAGAGGAACATTATGAAAACAGTATTGGTAAAGTGTTTTGAGGATATTCACTCTGAACTGTGTGAACCGTAGCGTGAAATGTGTTTACAGAGACGAGAAGCTGATTGGTAGATGGACGTCTAAAACATCCAATCACAGCGTGATTATCCCATGACGTAAGAACATTCGAAATCGACAAACAGAGCAAAGAAAGTAACATTGTCCCAGACACCAGAACTCCTGGTCAACAGAACTCTCTCACAACTGTACATTTTTAGTGTGTATTTTTCAGTTTACATTTAGCTTTCTCTTATCCTTGATATACCAATGTCTTTCAGTGTTAGATCTTACTTTCTTAGAATTGTATGACAGTCGCATTAAATCTGAGTGTGGCAAACAGCGCGAAGAAACTAACGTTTTTGTTGAAGAAATACTTTTGAATAACCGCTAGATTTGTTTTAACCCAGACTAAATATAACACAGATGACGCAAAAAAGTCTGCATTTAATACAAAGGTAGCTTACTATAATACTGTGTAAACATATCCTGCTCTTCCCAGCTTTATAATGGCTCTGAATGGCCGTTTCTGTCTATAAAGTGCATCCATCCATGATGAGAGTGATCCACACGGCTCTGGCGGGGTCATGAAGGCCTTTTGAAGCGATGCGTTAGTGTAAGAAAAATATCCATATTTAAAACTTTATTGACTAAAATAACTAGCTTTAAAATAACTAGCTTAGCATATATTTCTTTCTGCTTTTGAAGTAACTAAAACGTACAGCTTCACTAGCAATATTACTAATATTATATCGCCAATGCATTCAAATGCAGTGCTACTTTATCTGTATCTGATTTAAAAATGGCAGAAATCTGTGAGAAATGTCAGGGTTAGCACTATTAGCACAGACGACTGGATTATTCTTCATGAGGGACTGGACTGAGGACTGTAGTGTTGGTCATTTACTGTACACACAACTTCTCATCATTTATGGATGCCATTTATAAACCTAACCTAATGTTTTAGTTTTGAGATTAATAAAATTGTATGTCTTAACAATGTTATAGCTAAGCATTTTTTGGGGTTAAGAGAAGATTTTGGGAACAAAAATAAAACCTCCAACTAAAAACTCAATAAGAATGTTAGTGGATGTAATGTTCTAAAAATGTTATGATTAACCCTTTATAGAAGGTCATCACAAAACATTTATAGAGTGTTTTTAGAGAATGTTCTGTCATCTTTTAGGAGAACATTCTGGGAACCAAAAAAACCCTCCCGCTGAAAACATCACTAGAACACTGGATGGGAATGTGCAAAACATTTTTAGAACAAAACATTTCTAGTTGGGATATTATCCAACTGCTCAGGCCAGACTGTGTGTGTGTGTGTGTGTGTGTGTGTGTGTGTGTGTGTGTGACTGTGTGTGTGTGACTGTGTGTGTGTGTGTGCGTGCGTGCGTGCGTGCGTGTGTGCAGCTGGAAATGATGCTCGCAACAACAGTTTGACTGATTAATAACGCAACTAAATCAGCTCATTATCTGCAAATGGAAACCGCGTGCATGAAGATGAAACCCTGCGTCAGAATCATAACAGAAATAACAATCATATTCCCGGAGCTCAGGGAAACTTCCGCAGAAGTCCCCCCCCCCCCCCCCCCCCCCCATCACTCCATAACCAATGTGTGATCAGCTGAGAGTGATCGCAGTGATTCTCTGATTATATAATGTTCGTCTGATCAGATGAGCGCGAGCGCCGGTGTTCATCGATGCGGGTGTGCGGGTGTGTGTGTGTGCACATGTGTGCTCCCCGCAGTGGTGCTGATGCTGGAGACAGTGAGGATGAAGGACAGTGAGTTAGTAAAGTTGTGTTCTCACCGGATCACGGCCGTGTCCCCCTGTCGGATGGTGATGTTGTCGGTGGATCTCTGGCTGTCCACGCTGATCACCGGGAACCCTGTGGGGATAAAACACAGCAGTCGGAACACACACGCCTGCAGATGCCGAAGCGATGTGGGTCTCCACACGAACATCTCCACGGAGGAACAATCCACAGAGAAACACGGAGAAACACGGAGAAACACAGATCAAGAGATGAAGAGCGCGAGAGATCCGCGGAATAACCGGAGACTGGAGGAACTGCGATCCAGCCCGCGCGCTGCTCCCGTTCACTGACACACACACACACACACTCACACACACTCGCTACACTGGCGCTCTGCTGCCCCCTTCACGAGAGTCCCGTTATCGGTTGTCACGACAACAGCGTGCGCGCCTCTTTTCTGTGGGTCTCACAAAAGCGCGCGACCGAGCGCATGTAAATGAAGAGATCCACTATAGATTCATAATCATAACAGACTATAGTTCTTCTGCATATAGAGAGAATTACAATCATAACAGACCAAGCAGCCTAACAAAGCATTTACTTACTTTCTTTTAAAGTACCCCCCCCCACACACACGCACACACACACCATTAAACTGTGATCATTTTTTAAATCCTCTACTGACCAAATCCACAAACTGAGTGTCATTTTAATGTTGCATGTAATTTAAATGGCGCCTCAGTTTAAGATGCTCTGCATACTTACATTTTTTTCATCTATTTAACTATAGTTACTGTTGCATATTATTATTATTATAACTCTAAATGGAAACAGGACACTATGGAAGCTCATGTCCACCACAGAATTTTTATTTATTTTAATCACACAATTCTGAGAAAAAAAGTCATAATTGTGAGATATAGATTAAATTGTGAGTTTATATCTAAAGTCATAATTGTGAGATAAAAAGTGGCAATTACCTTTTTTTTTCTGTCAGAAACAAGTTTCCATAGGAAACTGACAATAAAGATCTTAATGCAGAATACGTACATGAGCCATTTCTTCACTGTTCACACACACACGCGCACACACACACACACACACACACACACACAGACACACACACACACTCACACGCACACACACACACAGACACACACACACACACACGCACACACACGCACACACACACACACACACAGACACACACACAGCGTAGATGTGAGAATGAATAACATTACAGTTCAGGCTGAATTCAATAACAAACAGGTCAGAGGTAAATGGCGGATAATGTGTGTGTTTGTGTGTGTGAAGAGCTCTTGAGCGCTGTAGGATAAGTGCTGAATGTGTGAATGCGGTGCTGCATGATTGACATTCAATAAGACCAACAGCTCGACGTGTGTGTGAGGCCAATTACAGCTGCTGTTGCCTCACACACACACACACACACACACACACACACACATAGTTTAACACCAGTGCACAGCTTCAGGAAATAATGAGAGTAGCACAGGGTGTGTGTGTGTGTGTGTGTGTGTGTGTGTGTGTGTGTGTGTGTCAGACACAAATAAACAACCTCTCAGACACACTCTTGATGGCCTTTCTGTAACACCCCTGTGTGTCTCAAACTGTACTTTCTAAATAAACCACACAGATGCCAGAATATTTTATATATGGTCAGATAATGAGTCTTTAACTGTAGTTTAAGTGCTCAATTTTGGAACACTCGACCCAACATTTTGTCAAATCATAAAACCACAAATCAAAACCACATCCATGGTCACATGACAGTTTTCTCAGCATGTGAGTGGGAATTGCACCATGAAAACTGCAGTCTGCTAGAGCTGCAAGATTAATCATTAAAAGATCACAATCTCAATTCAAACACCCCCGCGATCTAAACGACAGCGATTCGTCTCTATTAACCCTTTGACGAGTCTGATCGCAGGAACATTCAGATCTGTGTTCTGGCCCAGAGAGCCGTTGTCATGAATCGGTGTGAAACCGCTTCACTAACAGTCTTTTAAACACACACTACCATTATTTCTGTCTTACAATCATTCAGATCATCACAGAAGTACTGGGATAAAAGTTTATAGATCAGATATAAACACTGTTATCTATAATAGCGATCAAAATAAAGTAAATCACCTTTTGAAAGTAATTTACGGTTCAAATAAAGATTATCAATTACACCGTTACACCAGTAGGTGGCGACAACTGACTGTTGAAAAACGTATTAGTCTTTAGCGGTGTCCCAGTTCAGAGGCGGCATCCTTCGAAGGGTTAGCGAAGGGTTATGGTAAGCGAAAGTCCATTGTTATATGTTACAGCCTACTGAGGACAGTTCTTGTCGCCTAGCAACTGTGACAGCTACCATTGATGAGTGCCTGTAACATTTGTCTTAGACTTAAAAAAAAAATTATATTAAACTGACATTAGTGGAATTGCCTTGGCATTGGATGTCTTATCGATCACAAGTTCAGTATGGCGTACCACAAGGCTCAGTAATGGGACCGCTGCTGTTCACTCTGTACATGCTGCCATTCGGAGATATCATTAGAAAACATGGAATTAGCTTTCACTGTTATGCCGATGATACTCAGCTCTATATTTCTTCACGCCCGATTAAAATGACCAATTCACAAAATTAACGAAATGCAAATCTGATATAAAAAACTGAATGACTAGTAATTTCCTAATACTTCATTCTGAAAAACAGAGATTCTAATTATTGGACTAAAAACGTCCTCACGTAATAACCTAGAATACTGTCTAACACTTGATGGCTGTTCTGTTAAGTCTTTGTCGTCGGTAAGGAACCTGTGTGTGTGTGTGAGTGTGTTCTTTGATATCAATCTTTCATTTGAAAGTCACGTGTCTAGTATCTGTAAAACCACATTTTTCCATCTTAAAAATATATCGTACGGTAAAAATAAATTACGTCATATGCTCTCATTGACAAATGCGGAACAATTAGTTCATGCGTTCATGACATCAAGACTAGATTATTGTAATGCTCTACTGGGTGGTTGCCCTGCACGCTTAATAAACAAACTACAGCGAGTTCAAAACGCAGCAGCTCGAGTTCTTACCAGAACCAGGAAGTATGACCATATTAGCCCGGTTCTGCATTGGCTGCCTATTAAACATTGTAAAAATGAAAAAATATTGCTGATTACTTACAAAGCCCTAAATGGTTTAGCTCCGCAGTACTTGAGCGAGCTCTTAATGCATTATAGTCCTTCACGTCTATTGTGATCTCAAAATTCTGGCTAGTAGATAATACCTAGAATAGGTATACGCTGATCACGTAATAAACACAGTGCAGCACTTCCAGGTTCTACGTTAGAACGCTGGCTCATTATTGCCCGTTCTAACTTTGAAGAGAAGTAATTGTTGAATAAAGTTGTTATTTTTGTTTGTTTATACAAATAAAAAAATAGAAAATAGAATACAAAAAGTATTCTCGTCGTTTCATGCCATTAAGGTTGAAGCACTGTAGTCACATAGACTATTTTAACAATGTCTTTACTACCTTTCTGGGCCTTGAAAGTTGCAATGACGTTGCAGTCTATGGCTGGTTCAGAAACCTCTCGTATTTCATCAAAAATATTATCATTTGTGTTGAAGATGAACGAGTAATTACTGACAAAAATTTAATTTTGGGGTGAACTAACCCTTTAACAGTTAAGGGGATCTCCTATGACAGGTTGTTTATGTTACGTCTTGTAAGGTGTTGTAAGGTGTTGTAAGGTGTTGTAACGGTCACCAGTGAGAGTGCCTTTGTGAGCCACCAGAGGGCACTCCACATCAGACTATTGTAATTCCCTCACAAACTACATTTCCCATAACCCACTGCCCAGACGCTTCATCACTGATCGCATCCACCTGTGTCTCATTACCCAGTCAGTCTCAGCCTATTTAAACCATGTACACTCATTAATTCCCAGCGAAGTCTTGTATGTTGTTGCGCTGCATTTCTGAGCATTTCTCTAGTTCCATGTATTTAGTTTTTAGTACTCTCTGCCTGCCTCTGGCGTACCCGTTTGCCTTGTTCCTTGTGTGTTTTGTTTGTTTGGATTGCCGACCTGTGTTTAGACCTGTTGCCTGTACAGTGGATTACGTGTCAGGATTGCCCCATTATTAAAAGCTGCATTTGGAGCTCAACCTTCTGGTCTCAGAGCAGTTCTTAACAGGTGTAATAATGTCCTTGTTTACAACCTAATTTCAGTCCCTTTCAATATAAAAGTCTTTGCTTCTGACTCCCTCATAAAGTGATAAACTTTTACTGAAGTAAACCCTTTCTCAATACCAAATACAGCATATTATTTACATAAAATATTATTTTTCGAACAATAATTTTCAAATGAACAATAATAGCCATTATAAAAGTATAAGAAGTTTGTAGAATAGGAAATAAACACAAGCAAACAGTTCAATCAACCATACAAAAGCAGCACTCTAGTTAGTACAGGATTTAAGTTAAATATAAAGTTATGAAACTTAACTTTGCCTTTAGCCAAATTGATTTGCTCTGGAACAAGTAATAGATTAATAAGACCTAAGATTGCCCGCTTGATATACCCCAAACGAATTATATCTCATGTTTAACCACTATCTGCAGGCAATACCTGAAGGACTGGCCGAGATAAAGCTGTTCTCAGCCGGTTCATTCTGAAGGCCTGGAGCTCACATCTCCCTAACGTCTAAACTCATTTCCTAACAGCAGGCTATTTTCATACATAAATAGCATATTTGAGGTTTGAACAACTGCATTCTCTCACAGATCGTATCAGCCCAGTCCTCTCACACACACTACGGCCAGCTTCAGCTCCTGACCGGCCGGACCAACGCCTCTTCAACTGGATGAGTCTCTGAACGCTCCCGATCCCGATCTGAACTCTGACCTGCCTGAATCACAACCACGTCGTGTGCGTTTGTTGGCCAGAGGACTGAACTGAGCCGGGTTTCTCCCTGATGGAGTTTGGGTTTTTGCCACAATTGTCTCTGGCTTGCTTAGTTGGGAACACTTAAAGGGTTAGTTCACCCAAAAATGAAAATTCTGTCAGTAATTACTCACCCACAGAGATGGAAATGAATAGTTGAAATAAAGTCGTTCTTTTTGTTAGTTTTTGCGCACAAAAAGTATTCTCGTCACTTAATAAACTGAAAGGAGAACTCCGGTCAATTTTAACATTGAGCTAATTTTTTTGTAAATTTGGAGTGCTGTCAGTACAGAGAACAACGACAAAAATCGGCGTTGCCTACACCGTGTTATTTTCTTTGTAAAATTTGCACCCTGTTGACTTCAATGGAGCCACTGTAGTCACTTGGACTATTTTAACGATGTCTTTAATAGCTTTTCGGGGGAACAAGTTTCAATCCCTTAGAAGCCTATGGAGGAGTGATCCAGCTCTCAGATTTAATCACAAATATCTTAATTCGTGTTCCGAAGATGAACGAAAGTCTTACGGGTTTGAACAACATGAGGGTGAGGAGTTACAGACAGAATTTTCATTTTTGGGTGAACTAACCCTTTAATATTCAACAATATTCCTGATCTGACTGTACTGACGCTGCTGTGTGAGAACTGAGCTGAGCAGAGCAAACTGCATTGCGTTACACAATAAAAGTAGTATATGTAAAATTATAGTGGATTTGCTCCTCCACCACTGACGCTGTAGTGTAGATCCGGCAGACACAAGCGGAGGGACACAAATAGTGAAACTCTCAGCCAATCAGATTTGAGAACAACAAACTGTTGTATAAAGGTTCTTCATGAAACCATCAATGCCAATAAAGAACCTTTATATTAAAGATTTTACAACAGTATTTTATTTCATTATTTTCTTTCATAATCTTTATTTACAAATAAAAAATTTCACAATTCCAGCCTTACACAATTCCCTTCCTCCTGAAACTGCAGAACAGAACATAAAACACACAGATTTACACTGTCAGTTATATATATCTACACATCAGACTAACCCAAGCATCACTGCTGGAGGAAAACAAAGAGTAAAGGTGTATTTGGTGGAAAACATCCGGATGGGTGAATGAAAAATGTCTGTGTGATGCTCCATTTCACCCTCCATCGGTCTGACAGAAGGGTGTGTGTGTGTGTGTGTGTGTGTGTCTGTAGTGTAGACAGAGAATATCTGAAATCCTTCTGGATGGTGTTTTTATACTCCTGTCATGTATGAGTGTGTGTGTGTGTGTGTGCAGTGAGACAGAAAATATCTGATATCCTTCTGGATGGTGTTTTTATACTCCTGTCATGTATGAGTGTGTGTGTGTGTGTATGAGAAAGAGAGAGAGAGAGAGAGAGAGAGAGAGAGAGAGAGAGTGTGTGTGTGTGTGTGTGTGAGAAAGAGAGAGAGAGAGTGTGTGTGTGTGTGTGTGTGTGTGTGTGTGTGTGGGTGTGGCACTGGCTTGGTAACTTTATTATATGCATCTAAATATGCGCTCAGTTCCAACACTTTAGAGACTCGTGAAAATCCAGTTCAACAAAATCTTTGTGCCAATAAAACGAGACAGTATGGAGTTCATATTCCAGGACTTTCCCAGTACTGAATAATTCAAGCCACGCATAATTATTCCTAAAACACTCCCCGCTGAACCGCTTGCTTCCACACGCCGCTCTCGCCTCGAGGTGCGAGTACCGCGGTAATAACTCCAGCATTCTGTGTGGTTTACTGCCGGAATCTGCACTAAAAGACCCTGTCTAATATATGCTAATGACAGATATATGCTAATACCAGGGTTTGGATTGTTAAATGGAATCAACCACTCATTTTATTGGACAATAGCACACCAGTTATGCCGGATGAAGTTTAAACTGTGGCGATGTCACAATATTCACCAGAGGACCGACGACTGCGAGTCATTTACACACTCTAACACCAGATTAATGCGATGACATGACTGCTAAACGATGAAAAGAAACATATATCAGAGTCAGCGCTGGTCTCTTTAATGGCACATTAAGTTTGACTGATTCCAGTGCAAAGATTCAGGACAAACAGAAAGTTGTGTGGCTCAGGAGCAGAACCACCTGAGAGAGTTTGTGTGATTTATCCTCGTGCTTCTGAAGTCTCGCCGCTCAGGCGTTTGAGCTCAAAAAGGCCTTTTGCATCAGCATGAGCTACAGTAAAACATCTCAATGAGTTTAGAAAGGCAAACAGAGCTGTAATAAGAAAAGTGCTTGAGTAGACACAGAAGATCCATCATGTTCATGCATGTATCAGTGATTAAAAGAATATTACAACCTCACATCCATCACCGCAGTCTCTAGTCCTGATCTGGTCATCGGCAAGCGTGTCAGGGTTACTGCAGTCTCTCATCAGCGAGAACACTAAACTCTTCAAATATAATGATTGACTCAGGAGAGAGGAGCTCAAATGATCACCTGCTGCAGAATAATCTGAATGTGACTACAAAAGTCATCAATTCAAGTCATATAGTGCTTTTTACAATACAGATTGTTTGATAAGAAATTAATGCAACAAAGATTGTTTTGTCTGTACAGCCAGCTCTAGAAGAACGTCATTGTCATTGACTACAAAAAGCATTAGTTATTGACTAAGGGGCTGCTTAGGAAACATCGTTTTCAACTGAAAACAGAAAACTTTTAATGCGTTCTGGTCGTAAATTTACACGACACCAGTGTTTTGTTGGCCTGAGAACACAAGCTTTGAAGTAGGTTACGATACCGTTATCATGTCCGTGTAAACTTAAAAAATCTTGAATCTGTGAAAACACTGATGGCGTGCACATGCGTATTACGTGTTTACTCTATAGGTATGTGCGTTTGAATGAGTATGTGCGCAGGCACAATACTTGTCTGGCAGCACAATACAGCGTTTTAGTGGATCCGTGTGAACGGGAGTCATTTTGATTACGTTCTCATCTGTACAGAGGAAAAACGTTTGTTGTGGAAAAAGATCTCGATGACGCCTTCGCAGGGGATGGTCTAGTTGGCACAATCTCTGCTGACACTTCAGGACCGCTAACCCTAACCCACACCCGGGCCTCGCCCTTCCACTTCATCACCAACCTTACAATCTGGAGAGGCACTATTGTCCACCATTCCATCGGGAGAGTCAGCAATAGTGGGAACTGCAGTCAGGGTGGGGAGTTTCTGTGCAAACTGCAAAAGCTTTCTGGGATAGAGGTAGTGAGGGTCTGGAGGAACTCCAGGAGCAAAAACTGTGGAGGGTGATGGAACGCCATTATACTGTCTTTGCAACTTCAGCCAGTGATGTTGGGCAGACCAAGCTGGTCCAGCATTGTATAAACACTGGGGATGCACCGCCTGACGAGTGCCTGCTGACCCCTGCCTGGAGGAGATGACGGCTGCAGGAGTTATAGAGCCATCGGAAAACCTCACCAGTTGTACTGGCCCCTAAGTAGGAAGGTGGCTGGCGTTTCTGCGTCGGGGTTGGCTACTCATGATCAAAAGATGGCAGCTGTTCGTGATAGGCAGTTGCAGGCTTTCCTAGGACTAGCATTGTATTTTTTTTTTTATTTGTCCCTGTGTTCACTACCGATGCTATTCCATATGAGATGCGGCGACCGACTGACAAGACCCCAGAATTGGGAACGGAGGCGTCTTGTTGTGCAGTGCTGCCTGATTCTAATGTAGCATGAGCCGCTGAGCAGTGAAAACACCCCGCGCTCCAGGCAGTCTGACTGGGGGAAGCAGGAAAGAGGCCTGCGTGGGAACAGGTCATGGCTTTTGGACCAGTGGTGAGGGGGCTGTGGTCCATAAGAGATGGCCTGGCATTGAATTCGGGACTGTGCAGAGAGGATCTGTGGAACCTGCAAGTGGAGTAACCAAGTGGCAGGCAGACGTGCCTAAGTACTGTCACCATTTTGGATCTGAAGGCATTGCATGGACAGAAAGGGGTGGGACATTTTGCAGTGAACAAAATGTTGGAAGGAGTTCGGCAGGAGTTATTGGAACACCTGTCGAAGGGATGTGGAGTCCTACGGTCATCGGTGTGATGCCTGCACTGCTTAAAACTGCCAGTTCCATGCTCCAGGAATCTGGAAGACGGTTCGTGGTGGTTGCCATGGACTACTTTACAAAATGGCCAGAGGGCTATGCTGTTCCCAACCAGGAGGCGGGAACCGTGGCGGATGTGCTGTTGGAAGGTGTGTTAGCTCGCTTTGGGGTTCCCACTGAGGTGCATACTGATCAGGGGAGGAACTTTGAGTCACATTCTCTGAGTTCTGCCAGCATCCAGAAGACAAGGACGTCTCCCCTGCACCCCAGAGCGATGGGTTAGTAGAGGTACAGTCACCCAGCAGGCCCAGCGAGTGAGCCGGGATCAAAAGGAATGGGATCTTCATCTTCACCACTGGACATACGCCAGCTCTCCTCATTCTGGGCAGAGAACTGAGAACCCAATCCTCCCTGTTGATGGGCCAACCTCCAGATGAATGAATGAATGAGGCATTTATATAGTGATTTCATATGTACTACTGTACACCCAAAGCGCTTTACAGTCATATCAGGGGATGTCTCCTCATTACCACCAGTGTGCAGAGAGTGACCATTAGACCGGGGCTCCTTGGGTGCCATGGATGCTCTCGGAGGGTCTGGGGTTCTTCTGGGTCGGTCAGGGATGGGCATCTGAAGATCAGGAGCCCTGATCATCGCCTGACTGGCAGAAGACATCACAGTGGAGGCCGGCGTATCAGCCCATGTGGAGGAGGCGTATCAGTCGATGTGGAGGAGGCGTATCAGCCCATGTGGAGGAGGCGTATCAGCCGATGTGGAGGAGGCGTATCAGCCGATGTGGAGGAGGCGTATCAGTCGATGTGGAGGAGGCGTATCAGCCGATGTGGAGGAGGCGTATCAGCCCATGTGAAGGAGGCGTATCAGTCGATGTGGAGGAGGCGTATCAGCCGATGTGGAGGAGGCGTATCAGCCGATGTGGAGGAGGCGTATCAGTCGATGTGGAGGAGGCGTATCAGTCGATGTGGAGGAGGCGTATCAGCCGATGTGGAGGAGGCGTATCAGCCGATGTGGAGGAGGCGTATCAGCCGATGTGGAGGAGGCGTATCAGTCGATGTGGAGGAGGCGTATCAGCCGATGTGGAGGAGGCGTATCAGCCGATGTGGAGGAGGCGTATCAGCCGATGTGGAGGAGGCGTATCAGTCGATGTGGAGGAGGCGTATCAGCCGATGTGGAGGAGGCGTATCAGCCGATGTGGAGGAGGCGTATCAGTCGATGTGGAGGAGGCGTATCAGCCGATGTGGAGGAGGCGTATCAGCCGATGTGGAGGAGGCGTATCAGTCGATGTGGAGGAGGCGTATCAGTCG
>JAULUF010000103.1:152500-165000 GCA_031834385.1 Semotilus atromaculatus
TACTGAAGCACACAGACTCACTCACACACACACACACAGACTCACGTGTGCGACAGAAGATCTGAAGAGAGCGGTCTGTCTGCCCACGTTCTGGCAAGATTCTCTCAAAGTTATAAACAAGCTTCTTCCAGTAACATTAATAAAACATTTGTTCAAAGTTATCTGGTCTTTGAATAATGTTCTCAAAATGTTAGAACAGAAACATTTTGTATACATTGTTCATGGACACGATGTGTACTAATCCTCCATGGCCTTGCTCCGTAGTCGTAACGTTCACATAACCAAGATTTAAAAAAAGAAAACATTTAATGAACTTTTACCGTTCAGAGAACACAAGGACAGTTTTTAAAAGGGAAGCTAAATGTTCTTAGAATATATTTTTTTGACTGTATGTCACCAGTAAAGGAACTGTAGAGAAACTGACTGAACTTTGAACAAACGTAACAATCACTCGTGTGTCTCTGATCCTGATGATGAAAGAGAATTGAGACATGCAGATGAAGAGCCCTCAAGTGTGTATGTGTGTGTGTGTGTGTGCTCTTTGATACCAATCTTTCATTTGAAAGTCACGTGTCTAGTATCTGTAAAACCGCATTTTTTCCATCTTAAAAATATATCTAAATTATGACATATAATTTCAATAACAAATGCAGAACAATTAGTTCCTGTGTTCATGACATCAAGACTAGGTTATTGTAATGCTCTACTGGGTGGTTGCCCTGCACGCTTAATAAACAAACTACAGCTAGTACAAAACACAGCAGCTCGAGTTCTTACCAGAACCAGGAAGTATGACCATATTAGCCCGGTTCTGCATTGGCTGCCTATTAAACATCGTATACATTTTAAAATATTGTTGATTACTTACAAAGCCCTAAATGGTTTAGCTCCGCAGTACTTGAGCGAGCTCTTAACGCATTATAGTCCTTCACGTTGTAAGACTTGATTTTCCTGCTAAAACGAAAGCTGAGATAAAACTCACCCTGCAATAAAGCAATAAAACGCAGCCTGGAGAGAAGACCTCAAAGAAAGAGAACAGGACATCGTCTTGTCCAAACTTTTCTCCTTCCTAATCTGTGCTGCTGGCGGTAGATCCTTTTCCTATTTAGCACCAAAACTCTGGAACAGTCTTCCTACCATTGTCCGGGAAGCAGACACACTCTGTCAGTTCAAAGCTAGACTAAAAACACATCTCTTTGACCTGGCGTACACATCGAACATTATACATTTCTACTATTCAAATCAGCTAAATGATTGTTAGGCTGCATAAACTAGGTCATCCGGAAACGGGAACACTTCAGCCCGTCTCATAACAGACCAGACGCTCATGTATGATCTGAACCCTGAGCACAGTCGAAACTCTGAGTATAATAGTGAAGCTCTGGTCTGTGAAACAACATCGACACAAGAACATTCAACACTTCTAGACAAACACACTCAATAACGCGCTCACATGTTCACAGCGAACACACACACATCGTCCAGCTTATATCAGTGACTCTGATGCTCTCATGTTCCTCACAAAGCTCTCATTAAACAGAGCTGCGTTCACACACACACATCATCTGTCCTTCATTAAACACACACACACACACACACACACACAACAGGCAGACGCTCATCTCTGCTCTCGGCAGGAGCTGGACTTTAGAAAACACCCGTGAATCACAGCGGCAGCCATTAGAGGAGAAACTTTCTTCCCAAGGACACAGAAAAGAATCAGTTTCACGAGGAGCATCTGGCAGATCCTGGACGCAGGAACTGAGAACATCAGCGCTCAGAGATCTGGACTTCATTCAGTCAGAATCAGATGCTGGGTTAAATCAGATGCTGGGTTAAATCAGTGCACAACGACTGTATCAGCGGGAGAACCACAGAGAACCACAGAGGGAAGCCCCGCCCACACCCACAAGCCCCGCCCACACCCACACCTCATTGGTCCAGACGTCTGCTCATCACAGCTGGAACATCCCCGCCCACGTGCACAAGCCCCGCCCACGCCTCATTGGTCCAGACGGCTGCTCATCACAGCTGGAACATCCCCGCCCACGTGCACAAGCCCCGCCCACGCCTCATTGGTCCAGACGGCTGCTCATCACAGCTGGAACATCAAAGACATTTCATTCATCGTATCACATTTAATTCAACATGTGACTTGCTGTTTCTTTGTAATTAATTGTGTGAAATTTACTAGCAATATCCGAGTGAAAATTGAATACATATGTATATAATATTCATTAAGATCTATATCAAAATATCTTTTCTATTTTCTGCTTCTCTGCTGTGAATCAAAGGCAACTCTAATGATTTCATTAAGAGCCAGTGAATAACAAAAGCTGCTTTAATTAGGCCTTAGAAAAAGTCCTTTTTGTTCACAAGCCTCATGTTTTATGTTCCTTCAGAAGTTACTCATCAAAATATCAGCGAAGTTTTTAGTGCAATAATAATGAAATGAATGAAGCGGGATCATAAAGCTCTGGGAATCACTGATGGGACAAAGACATTGACTGAGATCTGCTGATGACTGGATGAACCCTCGCCAGTGACCAGGAACTTTATTAATAACGGATTTAGGAGAACATGTGGAATATTCCTCGCTTTAAGACACCAGAATGAAAACAATGGTTCTTCCAGATGGACACTGATTCACTATTACAAGCTGACTATAATCTGAGAGCATAAGTTTACACCCCCTGCAGAATATAAATGACGGGGATCATTTCCAAAAATATAAGAGTGATGCCATTTAGTTTTTTATCTAGCACCGCCCTCGTGAAGCACTTCCAGATATTTACCTGGGGGGGGGGGGTTATATGTTTTAGCCTTTATGTAAATACTGTTTCCTGGAAGCCGATTAGATTATTGTCGTGGCACAATGGAGATTGTTCATGGGCGATTCCTTATGAGACTTAAACCCGCAGGAGAACGAGACTCGCGGTCGACGGCCGTCAGTGTTTGCAGTCGCAGACAGAGCAAACAAAGGGAAGAGCGTCTCTCTTCTGTACGTGTCTCTGCTGATCAAACGCTTCAGGTCTGACTCGTGTGTGTGTGTGTGTGTGTGTGAATGCAGGAAGCGTTTCTTCAGCGTTTGTGAAGTTCTGCTCACTGCAGGGAGTCAGAAATCCTCCTGAAGCCTGAGGATCTTCGACTCTGATCTCTGACGGATCAAACCGACAGCGGATCCCAACACAGCCATCAATAACGAGTGCTTGTGTCTGTTTGTACAGTCAGGAAAGTTACGTGTGTGTGTGTGTTTGAGGTTCTACCTTCACATAATGTCCCCATAATGACTGAAATCATCTTCAAGGCGAGTCTCCACGAGGAAACAGATTCATAAACATAACAAATAATTAAAATCTACAAATGCTTTGAGAGTTTAGAGACATTATCATCTACAGTAGAATAAGATCTCCATCAGGACAGAAAAACAGACACGGGTCTATCACTAATTGCACACTCGTACAGATCAGATGGTTGTTTTTATATTCATATCTGAGGTAATTGGAAGTTTTACCAGCGCATTCATCTCTTCTATTCTGCCGTAACATTCCTCACATTACAGAAATAGAGCAACACATGAGTTTAATGTCCGTCATGGGGTTTATCATATGTGGATTATCTTGCGTTAGTTTTCTCCCTGATGAGGATCCGAGGATCTGTGAGTCATGTCCACATTTACAGATCTGTCCTATACATCAATGCTGGTCAGACTGACCACACTACAGACTGACCACACTACTGACTGACCACACTACTGACTGACCACACTACAGACTGACCACATTACTGACTGACCACACTACAGACTGACCACACTACTGACTGACCACACTACTGCATCTTCCATCCCGACATCACTGAACATCTGCATCTTCCATCCCGACATCACTGAACATCTGCATCTTCCATCCCGACATCACTGAACATCTGCATCTTCCATCCCGACATCACTGAACATCTGCGTCTTCCATCCCGACATCACTGAACATCTGCGTCTTCCATCCCGACATCACTGAACATCTGCATCTTCGATCCCGACATCACTGAACATCTGCATCTTCCCCCCGACATCACTGAACATCTGCGTCTTCCATCCCGACATCACTGAACATCTGCGTCTTCCATCCCGACATCACTTAACATCTGCGTCTTCCCCCCGACATCACTTAACATCTGCGTCTTCCATCCCGACATCACTGAACATCTGCGTCTTCCCCCCCGACATCACTGAACATCTGCGTCTTCCCCCCCGACATCACTGAACATCTGCATCTTCCCCCGACATCACTGAACATCTGCATCTTCCCCCCGACATCACTGAACATCTACGTCTTCAATCCCGACATCACTGAACATCTGCGTCTTCCCCCCCGACATCACTGAACATCTGCGTCTTCCATCCCGACATCACTTAACATCTGCGTCTTCCATCCCGACATCACTTAACATCTGCATCTTCCCCCCGACATCACTGAACATCTGCATCTTCCTCCCGACATCACTGAACATCTGCGTCTTCAATCCCGACATCACTGAACATCTGCGTCTTCCCCCCCGACATCACTGAACATCTGCGTCTTCCATCCCGACATCACTTAACATCTGCGTCTTCCATCCCGACATCACTTAACATCTGCATCTTCCATCCCGACATCACTTAACATCTGCGTCTTCCATCCCGACATAACTTAACATCTGCGTCTTCCATCCCGACATCACTGAACATCTGCATCTTCCCCCCGACATCACTGAACATCTGCATCTTCCATCCCGACATCACTTAACATCTGCGCCTTCCCCCCCGACATCACTGAACATCTGCATCTTCAATCCCGACATCACTGAACATCTGCATCTTCCATCCCGACATCACTTAACATCTGCGTCTTCCATCCCGACATCACTTAACATCTGCGTCTTCCATCCCGACATCACTGAACATCTGCATCTTCCCCCCGACATCACTGAACATCTGCATCTTCCATCCCGACATCACTTAACATCTGCGCCTTCCCCCCCGACATCACTGAACATCTGCGTCTTCAATCCCGACATCACTGAACATCTGCGTCTTCCCCCCCGACATCACTGAACATCTGCGTCTTCCCCCCCGACATCACTGAACATCTGCATCTTCCCCCGACATCACTGAACATCTGCATCTTCCCCCCGACATCACTGAACATCTGCGCCTTCCCCCCCGACATCACTGAACATCTGCGTCTTCAATCCCGACATCACTGAACATCTGCGTCTTCCCCCGACATCACTGAACATCTGCATCTTCCCCCCGACATCACTTAACATCTGCGCCTTCCCCCCCGACATCACTGAACATCTGCGTCTTCAATCCCGACATCACTGAACATCTGCGTCTTCCCCCCCGACATCACTGAACATCTGCGTCTTCCCCCCCGACATCACTGAACATCTGCGTCTTCCATCCCGACATCACTGAACATCTGCATCTTCCATCCTGACATCACTGAACATCTGCGTCTTCCCCCCCAACATCACTGAACATCTGCATCTTCCCCCCCGACATCACTGAACATCTGCATCTTCCCCCCGACATCACTGAACATCTGCATCTTCCCCCCGACATCACTGAACATCTGCGTCTTCAATCCCGACATCACTGAACATCTGCGTCTTCCCCCCCGACATCACTGAACATCTGCGTCTTCCCCCCCAACATCACTGAACATCTGCATCTTCCCCCCCGACATCACTGAACATCTGCATCTTCCCCCCCCGACATCACTGAACATCTGCGTCTTCCCCCCCGACATCACTGAACATCTGCATCTTCCATCCCGACATCACTGAACATCTGCATCTTCCATCCTGACATCACTGAACATCTGCATCTTCCATCCTGACATCACTGAACATCTGCGTCTTCCCCCCGACATCACTGAACATCTGCGTCTTCCCCCCGACATCACTGAACATCTGCATCTTCCATCCTGACATCACTGAACATCTGCATCTTCCATCCTGACATCACTGAACATCTGCATCTTCCATCCTGACATCACTGAACATCTGCATCTTCCATCCTGACATCACTGAACATCTGCGTCTTCCCCCCGACATCACTGAACATCTGCGTCTTCCCCCCCGACATCACTGAACATCTGCGTCTTCCATCCCGACATCACTGAACATCTGCATCTTCCATCCTGACATCACTGAACATCTGCATCTTCCATCCTGACATCACTGAACATCTGCGTCTTCCCCCCCGACATCACTTAACATCTGCGTCTTCCCCCCCGACATCACTGAACATCTGCATCTTCCATCCTGACATCACTGAACATCTGCATCTTCCATCCTGACATCACTGAACATCTGCATCTTCCATCCTGACATCACTGAACATCTGCATCTTCCATCCTGACATCACTGAACATCTGCATCTTCCATCCTGACATCACTGAACATCTGCGTCTTCAATCCTGACATCACTGAACATCTGCGTCTTCCCCCCGACATCACTGAACATCTGCGTCTTCAATCCTGACATCACTGAACATCTGCGTCTTCCCCCCGACATCACTGAACATCTGCGTCTTCAATCCTGACATCACTGAACATCTGCATCTTCCATCCTGACATCACTGCACATCTGCATCTTCCCCCCCGACATCACTGAACATCTGCGTCTTCAATCCTGACATCACTGAACATCTGCATCTTCCATCCTGACATCACTGAACATCTGCATCTTCCCCCCGACATCACTGAACATCTGCATCTTGATCACAGAGACGGTTATTTTATTAATACTGTCTCATAGTTTATTAAATTCTGAACTTTCTCCCTTGAGAAGATGTTTTTTTGTCTCGTTCTTCACCTGTGTGTCTGTATACGGTCGTGTGATACACACTTCCCTTCATCTACTTCACACTTGATAGAGTTTAATATTTGAAATCCAACATGAAGAAAATCATCCAACAAGCGTGTTCATGAACTCAAGACGGCGTCAGTGATGGATCATTATCTGAGAATCTGAATCATTTGACCTCTTGACCTCTCAGAAGACAGTGTTTCACGCTGTGTGTGTGTGTGTGTGTGTGTGTGTGTGCGTGTGTGCGCGTGTGTGTACGACACAGAGAGGAGATGTGAGTCAGTGAATCTACAGGAGGATCTTATGAAGCTCTTGAAAGACGGAGAATGAGGAACGATGAGCCTTTGATCAGCAGCTTCAACATCTCAAACATCTTAAACCCTGAGATGAGACGCACAACACGATTGAAGTGAGAGCAGGACACACACACACACACACACACACAAAGATCTCTGACACACACACACAAAGATCTCTGACACACACACACACACAAAGATCTCTAACACACACAAACACACACAAAGATCTCTGACACACACACACACAGATCTCTGACACACACACACACACAGATCTCTGACACACACACACACACACACACAGATCTCTGACACACACACACACAGATCTCTGACACACACACACACACAGACACACACACACTCACACACACACACACACACACACACACACACACACAGATCTCCCACAGATACACACACACACACACAGATCTCTGACACACACACACACACACACACACACACAGATCTCTGACACACACACACACAGATCTCTGACACACACACACACACACAGATCTCTGACACACACACACACACAGATCTCTGACACACACACACACACATTACTGCAGGACTGAGAAACACACCAGCTTCTCACCGTTTCCAAGGCAATGAAGATCGAGACTTCAAAGACGCCATGATTTTGACACTTAATTACTACACCAGCAAACGGGTTTCTGTGGTTACTGTATGATGCGTGCAGCAAGAAGTTTTACTTTATGGCTTCAGAAAGACACTGTGTGGAACGTCCTTTCTCTCAGTGAGGAGATCCAAGAGAAATACAGACGAGAAACGGGAGATGAACTCGTGTCTCCAGCGTTCGGCAGCGCTGCAGTGCTATACAGCGAGTGCGAAAAGTCAGGGTTAGATGCGATGTGTCAGTCAGGAAAACAGTTTAATAAACGTCATCGATCTGCCCTTGGCCGTCATGATCTCAGACACACACACACACACCTTCGCTCTGATTGAGATTTGGCTGATCGGATCATCACAGATGTGAAGAGACAGGACTTTATCCATCACACTCACCACAACAGCTGTCGCTCATCACACACGTCACACACACACACACACACACACACACACGCAAACAAACACACACGCACATACACACACACACACACACACACCACAACCGGTGTCACTCATCACACACGTCACACACACACACGCGCAAACACACACACACACACACACACACACACACACACACACACACACACACTCACACACACACACACACACTCACACACGCTCTTTCACTCACACACACACACACACACACACACACACTCTCTCGTACGACACACACTTCATCTTCATCATGAGCACAGATCCGGCTTTCTGAGAGTCTGAAGCTCGTCACGCGTCAATCTTATGATCGTCCGCACCATCACACTAAATATTTCATAGCAGGATTTCATCTCCCAGTGTCACACTGAGCCGTTATTGTGCGCTTCTGCCTCAGGATACACTTTCTTTCTTGTTTCTCTCACGCTGAACTGAAGCGAACAGCACAGATTTCTGCATGATGCAAATCTCACATTATTACTTTGATATATTGGAGCGTGTGAGTGATTGTAGCATCAGAAACACTGGTGTGACGTGTGTTAAGTAGCGACAGCTGTTGAGGTGAGTGTGTGTGTGTGTGTGTGTGTGGTGTGTGTGTATGTTTTTTTTACGTGTATGAGTATATGAGTGCGTGTGTGTTTGTGTGTGTGTGTGTGTGTGTTTGTGTGTGTGTGTTTTTTCGTGTGTGAGCGCGTGTGAACGTGTGTGCGTGAGCATGTGTGTGCGTGCGTGCGCGTGTGTGCGTGCGTGCATGTGCGTGAGTACGTGCGAGTGTGTGCGTGCGTACGTGTGTGCGTGTGCGTGTGTGCGTGTGTGCGTGTGCGCGCTTGTGCGTGTGAGTGTGTGCGTGTGTGTGTGCGTGTGTGAGCGTGTGCGTGTGCGTGTGTGTGTGCGTGTGTGAGCACGTGTGAGCGCGCGTGTGCGTGTGAGGTTGTGCGTGTGCGTGTGTGTGTGTGTGTGAGCGTGTGTGTGCGTGTGTGTGTGTGTGTGTGTGAGCACATGTGAGCGTGTGTGTGTGTGTGTGAGCGTGTGTGTGTGTGTGTGTGTGTGTGTGTGTGTGTGTGTGTGTGTGTGAGCGTGTGTGTGTGTGTGTGTGTGTGTGTGTGTGTGTGTGTGTGTGTGTGAGGACACGCGGCCGATGAGTGATCAGAGGGAACATTAGGTGCTTCGGGACTGTTAGCGGAAACATCCGCCCATTAACGAACTCTTTCTTATCTCCAGCCGGAGAAACTCCCCGCCCGTGAATATTCACACACTCGTCCTGATTCTCCCGCCAGCGCCGGCGGATTATGAAAGAGACCAATTCATGACATCGGTCAAATCATTTCCTCCTGTTAATACAGGCAGAGTGACTATAATAAAACTCCAACGCCGCCTGACATCATAAAAGTGAAATAAATGAGGTTTTCTGCAGTGGAACCGTCTCATTACCAGCGATTTAATGGTGTTGCACCGAGAAACGCCAAATAAACACATGAACATGAGGAGACATTTACAGATTTCGCGAGACAATACTTTTTACAGCCATCATATTAATGATGATAGAGTAGAGATGATCTGTGACCCGTCAGTCCGAGTGTGTTTACACCTGTGACCTCTCTCTCTCTCTCTCTATCTCTCTCTCTCTCTCTCTCTCTCTCTCTCTACCTCGCTCTCTCTCTCTCTAAATCTCCCTCTCTATGACATGATCTATACATGTTTTGTTTGTTTGTTTCTTTTATTATTTATACATAATCTGTTAACAAACCCCATATGGACAAACCCCAACGTCGGATTAAAAATGCAATTAAAAATCCCAAATCCAACTTTTGGGTTTGTCCATATTTGTCCCAAAATTGGGTTAAAACAGTCCAACATTGTGTAGTGTTCCTGGCTGTTCTGTTTACTATTTTCATGGTTTTCTGAACTGGATTATTGATGTCTTTGTCTTTTGCTCTTAAAGTCTTGAAGTTCTCTCGCCGCCTCGACTCTCCACACTCATTACACACACATACTGTGTTAGATATGTGCATATATATATATATTTCTCACAGATTTTCATGTGTAAAGACGTTTTTCCTGTGTGTGTGTGTGTGTGTGTGTGTGTGTGTGTGTGTGTGTGTGTGTGTGTGTGTGTGTGTGTGTGCGTGCGTGCGTGTGTGTATGTGTGTGTGTGTGTGTGTCTCCATTTAAAACTGCTGGAGGAAACGGTGAGTCTGTCCATTCTTACTTCTTTTTTCCCTGCGTTCTTCATTCCCTCTGAGAATCTGGCACATGAATATGAGAAATAAGGTTCAGCAAGGCGTATCACATCATATACTCTTGAAAACGCTGGAGGCTTCAGCACGGCTTTCATCTTCAGCGAGTGTTTCACTGAGAACATCAAAGGCTCTGTGCTTCTGTTTGTCTGAGCGCTGCAGAAAGATTAATTGTGCTTTAATAATCAGACGCGCCATAAATGCGATTGAACCCTCCGTCTCACCGGCCACACACCAAATGAAATGATTTTCTGTGAAAGTCCTGTTTTAAAGACAAAGTGAAATAGATTCATATCACACTGATGGAAGGTGACAGTTTCATATTGACTCTGACTGAGGAGAGAAAACCACTTTCAATATATTAAATATCAGCGGATGAAGACCAAACCAGCAGAACACAGAGAATAAGCCGAATCAACTTTTCAGAATCATTTATTCATGAATATTTCAGGGGTTTTTGTCACTGAAATGTAAACATGAATGTCCTGTGTCCTCAATATCACTTTATATCCTATAAAATCCCCAACAAAAGCCACTTCCTGCATGACATCACCCTCCAGGAAGTGACATCATCACAGCTAATCGCTGAAGAGTTTGATCAGATCAGATTTATGAACGTCTGTAAACTCTGTAAATATACGTCTAAATGAAGTACTAACAAACAACACTGAATCTCGTCAAATGTGTCAGAACTGTCTATTCCTGACATCTCAGATCTATTTAAAAACTCAAGATTTCCAAGCCTTTACTGCATGAACACACAGTTTAAACCTGAGCCATGTAGATTTACAGCAGCACCAAACAAACAGACGTAAAATTAATCATTCGGATGAAACATCTGCGTTTTCTGCTCGACAGCAAAAAAGGAGCATTAACAGGCAGAAACAGCAAATAAATAAAAATAAAATCAGTTGATGCAAGCAAATGCTTTAATAAAAAGACTTGTATTTGCCAGAGTTCTGCTCTTCTATTCTACACCATTAAACACTGTAACACAGAGTGTGTGTGTGTGTGTGTGTGTGTGTGTGTGTGAGTGTGAGTGTGTGTGAGTGTGAGTGTGAGTGTGAGTGTGTGAGTGTGAGTGTGAGTGTCAGTGTGAGTGTGTGTGTGTGTGTGTGTGAGTGAGTGTGTGTGTGTGTGTGTGTGTGTGTGTGTGTGTGTGTGTGTGTGTGTGTGTGTGTGTGTGTGTGTGCTCGTGTTTATATTACATTGTGGGGACCAAATGTCCCCACAAGTATAGTAAAACCTGAAATCACCTACATTGTGGGGACCAGCCAGCGGTCCCCATGAGGAGAACAGCGTATAAATCACACTAAGTAATGTTTTTTGAAAATGTAAAAATGCAGAATGTCTCCTGTGATGGGTAGGTTTAGGGATAGGGGCAGTGTAAGGGGACAGAATATACAGTTTGTACAGTATAAAAACCATTACGCCTATGGAGAGTCCCCACAAAGATAGCGAACCAGACATGTGTGTGTGTGTGTGTGTGTGTGTGTGCACTGGCGTCCTCTTTGGGAACCCACCCTAACAACCCAGTTTAAGTCCTACGGCGACCAGAAAGTGGTGACGAGGGAGGATTGTGAAGCTCCTAGTCATAAACTGGCACATTAGGAGGTGTGTGCTACACTCAGTCGCACTTCAAAACTATGAACTTTGGATCCTGGAATGTGCGCACACTAATGATAGTGCAACCAGTGATAGACAGGAGAGGAGAACTGCAATCATCGCTAGAGAACTGAACCGACACCGCCCTCTCTGAACCCGACCAGCAGACGGAGGACAACTGAAAGAGGAGAAGGGTGGCTGCAAAGGAAAAGCTTCTGATGAGCCCAGGATCCATGGGGTTGGAACTGCCATTTAGGAACCAGCGTATCAGCCCCCTCTATGAACGTCCTGTGGGGGTTAGTGAGCATCTCGGTGCCATCGTCTGGTACTTGCCAACAACCAGAAAGCAACAGTTATGAGCGTCTATGCCCCTACTTTAGATTCTGAAGAGGAAGTATAAGAGACCTTTTATGCCTGCTTAGA
>JAULUF010000103.1:170000-172500 GCA_031834385.1 Semotilus atromaculatus
CACCAGGACACATCAGGACACACCAGGACACACCAGGACACACCAGGACACACCAGGACACATCAGGACACACCACGACACACCAGGACACATCAGGACACACCAGGACACATCAGGACACATCAGGACACATCAGGACACACCAGGACACATCAGGACACACCAGGACACATCAGGACACATCAGGACACACCAGGACACACCAGGACACATCAGGACACATCAGGACACACCAGGACACATCAGGACACATCAGGACACACCAGGACACACCAGGACACATCAGGACACACCAGGACACACCAAGACACACCAAGACACACCAGGACACATCAGGACACATCAGGACACATCAGGACACACCAGGACACACCAAGACACACCAAGACACATCAGGACACATCAGGAAACACCAGGACACACCAGGACACACCAGGACACACCAGGACACACCAGGACACATCAGGACACACCAGGACACACCAGGACACACCAGGACACACCAAGACACACCAGGACACATCAGGACACATCAGGACACATCAGGACACACCAGGACACACCAGGACACATCAGGACACATCAGGACACACCAGGACACATCAGGACACATCAGGACACACCAGGACACACCAAGACACATCAGGACACATCAGGACACACCAGGACACATCAGGACACACCAGGACACACCAGGACACATCAGGACACATCAGGACACACCAGGACACATCAGGACACATCAGGACACACCAGGACACATCAGGACACATCAGGACACACCAGGACACACCAAGACACATCAGGACACATCAGGACACACCAGGACACATCGGGACACACCAGGACACACCAGGACACATCAGGACACACCAGAACACATCAGGACACATTAGGACACACCACGACACACCAGGACACATCAGGACACACCAGAACACATCAGGACACATCAGGACACACCACGACACATCAGGACACACCACGACACACCAGGACACACCAGGACACACCAGGACACATCAGGACACATCAGGACACATCAGGACACACCAGGACACACCAAGACACATCAGGACACATCAGGAAACACCAGGACACACCAGGACACATCAGGACACATCAGGACACACCAGGACACACCAGGACACACCAGGACACATCAGGACACACCAGAACACATCAGGACACATTAGGACACACCACGACACATCAGGACACACCACGACACACCAGGACACATCAGGACACACCAGAACACATCAGGACACATCAGGACACACCACGACACATCAGGACACACCACGACACACCAGAACACATCAGGACACACCAGGACACATCAGGACACATCAGGACACATCAGGACACACCAGGACACACCAAGACACATCAGGACACATCAGGAAACACCAGGACACACCAGGACACATCAGGACACACCAGGACACACCAGGACACATCAGGACACACCAGGACACACCAGGACACATCAGGACACACCAGGACACACCAGGACACATCAGGACACACCAGGACACACCAGGACACACCACAACACACCAGGACACACCAGGACACATCAGGACACACCACGACACATCAGGACACACCACGACACACCAGGACACACCAGGACACACCAGGACACATCAGGACACATCAGGACACATCAGGACACATCAGGACACACCAGGACACATCAGGACACATCAGGACACACCACGACACACCAGGACACACCAAGACACATCAGGACACACCAGGACACACCAGGACACACCAGGACACATCAGGACACATCAGGACACACCAGAACACATCAGGACACATCAGGACACATCAGGACACACCAGGACACACCAGGACACATCAGGACACATCAGGACACACCAGGACACACCAGGACACACCAGGACACATCAGGACACACCAGGACACATCAGGACACACCAGGACACACCAGGACACATCAGGACACACCAGGACACACCAGGACACATCAGGACACATCAGGACACACCAGGACACACCAGGACACACCAAGACACATCAGGACACACCAGGACACACCAGGACACACCAGGACACATCAGGACACACCAGAACACATCAGGACACATTAGGACACACCAGGACACACCAGAACACATCAGGACACATCAGGACACACCAGGACACATCAGGACACACCAGGACACACCAGGACACACCAGGACACACCAGGACACATCAGGACACACCAAGACACATCAGGACACACCAGGACACACCAGGACACACCAGGACACATCAGGACACACCAGGACACATCAGGACACATCAGGACACACCAGAACACATCAGGACACATCAGGACACACCAGGACACATCAGGACACACCAGGACACATCAGGACACACCAGGACACATCAGGACACACCAGAACACATCAGGACACACCAGGACACAGGCCCGATAGCTGCACAGAAGCTCTTTACACTGATCCCTGAAGGAGTC
>JAULUF010000103.1:177500-180000 GCA_031834385.1 Semotilus atromaculatus
TTGGACACACCAGAGCAGAGCCTGTGAGTATTGGACACACCAGAGCAGAGCCTGTGAGTGTTGGACACACCAGAGCAGAGCCTGTGAGTGTTGGACACACCAGAGCAGAGCCTGTGAGTATTGGACACACCAGAGCAGAGCCTGTGAGTGTTGGACACACCAGAGCAGAGCCTGTGAGTGTTGGACACACCAGAGCAGAGCCTGTGAGTATTGGACACACCAGAGCAGAGCCTGTGAGTGTTGGACACACCAGAGCAGATCCTGTGAGTGTTGGACACACCAGAGCAGAGCCTGTGAGTATTGGACACACCAGAGCAGAGCCTGTGAGTGTTGGACACACCAGAGCAGAGCCTGTGAGTGTTGGACACACCAGAGCAGAGCCTGTGAGTGTTGGACACACCAGAGCAGATCCTGTGAGTGTTGGACACACCAGAGCAGATCCTGTGAGTTTTGGACACACCAGAGCAGAGCCTGTGAGTATTGGACACACCAGAGCAGAGCCTGTGAGTGTTGGACACACCAGAGCAGAGCCTGTGAGTGTTGGACACACCAGAGCAGAGCCCGTGAGTGTTGGACACACCAGAGCAGAGCCCGTGAGTGTTGGACACACCAGAGCAGAGCCCGTGAGAGTTGGACACACCAGAGCAGAGCCCGTGAGTGTTGGACACACCAGAGCAGAGCCCGTGAGTGTTGGACACACCAGAGCAGAGCCCGTGAGTATTGGACACACCAGAGCAGAGCCTGTGAGTATTGGACACACCAGAGCAGAGCCTGTGAGTATTGGACACACCAGAGCAGAGCCTGTGAGTGTTGGACACACCAGAGCAGAGCCTGTGAGTATTGGACACACCAGAGCAGAGCCTGTGAGTATTGGACACACCAGAGCAGAGCCTGTGAGTGTTGGACACACCAGAGCAGAGCCTGTGAGTATTGGACACACCAGAGCAGAGCCTGTGAGTGTTGGACACACCAGAGCAGAGCCTGTGAGTATTGGACACACCAGAGCAGAGCCTGTGAGTGTTGGACACACCAGAGCAGAGCCTGTGAGTGTTGGACACACCAGAGCAGAGCCTGTGAGTGTTGGACACACCAGAGCAGAGCCTGTGAGTGTTGGACACACCAGAGCAGAGCCTGTGAGTATTGGACACACCAGAGCAGAGCCTGTGAGTGTTGGACACACCAGAGCAGAGCCTGTGAGTGTTGGACACACCAGAGCAGAGCCTGTGAGTGTTGGACACACCAGAGCAGAGCCTGTGAGTGTTGGACACACCAGAGCAGAGCCTGTGAGTGTTGGACACACCAGAGCAGAGCCTGTGAGTGTTGGACACACCAGAGCAGAGCCTGTGAGTGTTGGACACACCAGAGCAGAGCCTGTGAGTGTTGGACACAGCAGAGCAGAGCCTGTGAGTGTTGGACACAGCAGAGCAGAGCCTGTGAGTGTTGGACACAGCAGAGCAGAGCCTGTGAGTGTTGGACACAGCAGAGCAGAGCCTGTGAGTGTTGGACACACCAGAGCAGAGCCTGTGAGTGTTGGACACAGCAGAGCAGAGCCTGTGAGTGTTGGACACACCAGAGCAGAGCCTGTGAGTGTTGGACACACCAGAGCAGAGCCTGTGAGTGTTGGACACACCAGAGCAGAGCCTGTGAGTGTTGGACACACCAGAGCAGAGCCTGTGAGTGTTGGACACACCAGAGCAGAGCCTGTGAGTGTTGGACACACCAGAGCAGAGCCTGTGAGTGTTGGACACACCAGAGCAGAGCCTGTGAGTGTTGGACACACCAGAGCAGAGCCTGTGAGTGTTGGACACACCAGAGCAGAGCCTGTGAGTATTGGACACACCAGAGCAGAGCCTGTGAGTATTGGACACACCAGAGCAGAGCCTGTGAGTGTTGGACACACCAGAGCAGAGCCTGTGAGTATTGGACACACCAGAGCAGATCCTGTGAGTGTTGGACACACCAGAGCAGAGCCTGTGAGTATTGGACACACCAGAGCAGAGCCTGTGAGTATTGGACACACCAGAGCAGATCCTGTGAGTGTTGGACACACCAGAGCAGAGCCTGTGAGTATTGGACACACCAGAGCAGAGCCTGTGAGTGTTGGACACACCAGAGCAGAGCCTGTGAGTATTGGACACACCAGAGCAGAGCCTGTGAGTATTGGACACACCAGAGCAGATCCTGTGAGTGTTGGACACACCAGAGCAGAGCCTGTGAGTATTGGACACACCAGAGCAGAGCCTGTGAGTGTTGGACACACCAGAGCAGAGCCTGTGAGTATTGGACACAGCAGAGCAGAGCCTGTGAGTGTTGGACACAGCAGAGCAGAGCCTGTGAGTATTGGACACACCAGAGCAGATCCTGTGAGTGTTGGAAACACAAGTGAGAGCAGGGAAAAAACATTGTAAGTCATCTGGGCTCGTCAACATGTTACCAACACTCTTCTCGTGTGTGACACTGAACCGTATGAAGTGACACTGACACCGATGAGAAGTGTTGG
>JAULUF010000103.1:185000-202500 GCA_031834385.1 Semotilus atromaculatus
TCATAAACAAACTTTATCACACAAAACATGTCAGTTTGCAATGCAAATAAATCAAAGTGACGTGATGTTATTAAACAGACGTTACGCTGAATATCAGTTCACCAATCAGATGAAAATGCAATAAGCGGATCCTGTGTCCGTGGCGTAGATGTTTATTGGCTGTGATGTTTTCCTGCTGGTTACTGACATTTCAATGCAATGATTCGCTTCTAAAATAAGAACCGCTTTCCTTTCATTAGAAAACTGCTATATCTATTATTACTAACTATTAATCACTATTATTATTATTATTACTGAAGCGACAGTTAAACCTGCATTGTAAACAACAACTGGTGCTTTCAACTGGGGATACTCAAATTAATTAACCAATCATTAATACCATTGATCAGCTCTACCAAACGTGGATGTTTTTCCACTAAGAAACGAACATTGTTATGTTGTTTTGATTGATACTGTGAAGCTGCTTTGATACAATCTGTATTGTGAAAAGCGCTTTATAAATAGACTTGACTTGACTTGACTTTAATACAACACAAATCGGTTTAATCAACAGAAATGCTAAATATTATGTTATTATTATGTTATCTAAACATTACTGTAAAAGTCAATGTTGACCCCTGAGGTTTCAGCAGTCACCTGGTCTGACCTTTGACCTTCACGAGAGGTTAGATCTGAAATGCTTCAGATTGTTGATCAGCTCAGGAGACACTATGTGTGTGTGAGTGTGTGTGAGTGTGTGTGTGTGTGTGTGTGTGTGTGTGTGTGTGTGTGTGTGTGTGTGTGTGTGTGTGTGTGTGTGTGTTCCTCTGGTGTAAAGGGATAATCCTGTTATAATTTACTCATGTCGTGAGTCACTTTATTTCTTGTCTGTGTGTGTAAGTTTTTAAGGCTTCCAATGTTGTTTGTTTCCAATGTTCAGGAGAGATTAGACACACTCAGAACATGAGACACCATTAGATCATTACAGTGGAGATTAAGTCATGTTTCTGCTGAAGCCTCGTCTCTGATTATTCTAGATTGTAATTTGCATATAGAATGGACATTACTTTGTACAAGTGTTCTCGAAACAGAAAGACCTTGACTCGCGGGTCAGTAACCTCTTCAGGACCTTAGAGTTCAGAACCTGTACAACCCAGAACACACACATACTCACACACACACACACACACACACGTCTGGTTCGCTATCTTTGTGGGGACTCTCCATAGGCGTAATGGTTTTTATACTGTACAAACTGTATATTCTGTCCCCTTACACTGCCCCTGTCCCTAAACCTACCCATCACAGGAGACATTCTGCATTTTTACATTTTCAAAAAACATTACTTAGTATGATTTATACACTGTTCTCCTCATGGGGACCGCTGGCTGGGCCCCACAATGTAGGTGATTTCAGGTTTTACTATACTTGTGGGGACATTTGGTCAATGTAATATAAACATGAGCACACACACAAACACACACACACACACACACACACACACACACACTCACACACACACACACACACACTCACACACACACTAACACGCACACACACTCTCTCTCGCACGCACAAACTCACACACACACACACACACATGTCTGGTTCGCTATCTTTGTGGGGACTCTCCATAGGCGTAATGGTTTTTATACTGTACAAACTGTATTTTCTGTCCCCTTACACTGCCCCTGTCCCTAAACCTACCCATCACAGGAGACATTCTGCATTTTTACATTTTCAAAAAACATTACTTAGTGTGATTTATACGCTGTTCTCCTCATGGGGACCGCTGGCTGGTCCCCACAATGTAGGTGATTTCAGGTTTTACTATACTTGTGGGGACATTTGGTCCCCACAATGTAATATAAACACGAGCACACACACACACACTCACACGCATACGCACACACACTTTCACTTCACTCTCTTTATTTAATCCTATTTCTTTATTTACTAACTTACACATCAGCCTTCTTAGTATTCATCAATCTATTCATTATACACATAATATATATATATATATAAATATATGTGATTGAATGTATGTTTTCTAATACATTTTCTTTTTCGATCAATATACTGATGAAAACTAGATGAATATGAGCAGAATATGAATATGGGGGGAAATGAGCTCTGATGATGATGGGAAAAACATCTGCTCAAATTTTACCCTTCAAAGATCAAAAAGGAAATTGAATATGATAAATATCAGGAGAGTGTTTCACTATTACAGTTAGAAACCCATCCGTGTTAGGAATAGATCCGGGCACTAAACAAAACAATAAATGATAATATGACTGGCCAAACAATCCTGCATTTAACGGCTAACATCCACTGATCATCATTCATCACACAACTACTGACCAAAAAATTCAATATATCCGAATATAAATGATGGCTTGAGCAGAAAGAAGAAGAAGAAGAAGAGAGAGAGAGAGAGAGAGAGAGAGAGAGAGAGAGAGAGAGAGAGAGAGACAAAACGAGCTTCACAAACACAGTTCAGATTCGGGTATTATTGCTAGGATAGATGCTACAATGCTGTACATGATTGCATATGAGCCAACAACCATGTCTGTATGATGTTGTGGAGCTGAAATATGGCTTCTATATGTTGCAATATGGTTGCTAGGTGGCTCTAAACGGTTGCTAGGGTGTGGTTACACAGTTACCATGGTGATAATTACAGACTGTTTCCCAACCGAAACAAACGAGCCAACCCCATCTCTATATGATGTTCTGATGCAGAGATATAGGTCTTGCTAAATGGTTGCTTGGGAGTATGAATGACATAAACCAACTCCCATTCGTCTATAACATTCAGAATGGAAGATATCCCTCTTTGGATTGTGGTTGCTAAGGTACTCGACAATGGTTGCTAAGGAGGGGATAGGAAGTGTTGAGGTGATTCATGATTGGCTGTTTGCTGCCCCGAGTCAAACGAGGCCACCCTCATGTTTCTATGACACTTCTATCTCTTTCAATGGGAGTCAATGAGACTTGTTGCTTTGGTGCTCTAAATGGTTGCTAGGGCGTGGCTTGATAGCTTCACAACGATCCTGAGAGACTGATTGTTGTCTGAGTAAAATGACCCCGTCTCCTTGTCTCTATGACACTGTGATCCAGAGTTATGTTCAATACAAAATCCCTATGCAATTTACCATAGTAGGAGAAACATGCATTTCATGGGCCAACCTTCGCCATAGTAAGTCAATGGGGCAACTTTGGGGGCCTCTTGCCCCCCAGGGGTGCAACTTTTACCCCATTGTGAGGTATGTTCTTACAGAGCCTCTCAGCCTCTTCAAATGTGGTAAATCACACGTTTCTGTGAAACCCTCGCTCTCAGCTATGAGTCGTCAAAGTTTTTCGCAATGTTAATTCTATGCATTTTTTTTTGGCCCGTTTTTTGCCCCTGGGGCAAATACTGTACCCCAATCTCTTAGAAAAGATATAGCACACCTCTCCTCAATAATCCGCACGATTTGACACCTCATTCATGGGTCTGTGACAAAAACTGCGGGAAGAGTAGCGAGCTGAAAAAAAAGGGGAATAAGTTTGAGCAATAACAACAGTGAGTGCCTTGCCTTTGGCAAGCACCCTGTAGGGTATGGGCGAGGGTGAATCAGAGTTGTTCATCTGAACAACTAAATGCATTCTTGCTAAAGCCCAAAGCTTTCAGACCCTAAACGCCTGAATGTAAATTAAGACACGTGACAGGCGAAATCACAGTAAGGCACCAGAAAGTCTAGGTTTAGATGGACTGTGACATCTTTTATAGGCCCACAGAGCCTTAACAGACAACAGGATCTTCTCCTGGCTTCGCAAGCTTCAAGAAGATCTTAATCAACTGACTTCTCCCCCACTGCAGGCCAAGCCCAGGTGGCCTGGCTGGACCTCTCAGAGATGTCAAACGCACACACATACACAAACTTTTACATTAAAACTTAGAATATAAGCCTGCCAAATGTATACAATGACTCCTGTGTGTTTCCCAGTCCATAATAGTCTAGCTATGATTTCTTAGTGTATCAGTGGAACTCTTAAGAGCGTGTAGTTGTATTAAGATGCATCTTTGTAGTTCAATTATGTGTACATGTTTTCCTTGGTACCGTTTTAATTCTCTCGTTCCAGCTGAATTGATCAGATACCGGGGATTACAGTAAAATGTATAATTCTATGTGCACCAGGTTTTGGGACAAGAAGGACCAAAAATTAACATCACTGTCAGAGTCTGGTGTCTCCTTACAGGAAACCTTAACACTGATAACAGGTTTTATGACCTCCCAGAGGAATGTTTAGAGAAGTGTTGACTATCTGAATTCTAACTAGGGAGGAGAAATTAATCCTGTTAAGCATATATTATATATTCTATTATATATCCACTTGAGAATTGAATGAACATGTATATAATTTCCCTGTCTCATGATTTGCCTTTGGTGTGGTTTGGTCTATGTTTCTCGAAAACTCTAATGGGATAATGTTTCAAACTTTGCCAACTAATGTTTAACCAAATCCATTTGTGGCAAGTTTGGTCTCGATAAACTCCAATCTTCGTTCCCCATTTGTTAAAGGCACACTATGCAGGAATTTTACCTTAATATAACAGCTTCAAAGTAGTTTCGGTGGTAAACAAACTCATAATAGGGCGAATCATCCTGGTAGTAAAGCTTGGGGGGGTCGCCGCTGGAAATACCAGCAATGCAAGTCTGAGAGGGGCGCCCCTGACAAATCTCGCGAGAATCGCGACTTGCTTTACGGCAACGACGTCACACACAACAACAACATATGAAGCACGAAGACACTTGCGCTCGTTTCAGATGATGGAAAAGGCAAAGAAAACGCGGTAGGAAGAAAGTAGGAAAAGGAAGGCTTTCACTCGTTGGCGCAAGTTAAAAAGTAGCACTGGATGCAACAGCGATGCTGACCTGGCGATCTTGTTGATGGACTAGTAAGTAAATAGGCTATCTTACTTGTAAACTTGTTTGCGTTCTATGTTGTATGTTGTTGCGCAACTTGCGCTTGCTTGTAGTATGTCTGTTACATGTGGGTTTTGTTGTGTCTTGTATATCACGTGATTCCATGTTTGTCATGTGAGCCTGCCATGTGTCTTGTCTTTTGTTATGTTGTTGCTCAGTGTCCACAGGTGTTCCTCGTCTATGTTTATTAGTCTCCCCAGGTGTCTCCTTTCACCACGCCCCCTTGTTATCTTGTTTAGCTTGTTTGTCTGTGTATTTAAACCCCTGTGTTTCAGTTGTTGGCTGTCGGTTGTTGCTTTATGTTGCTTGTAGTGGTGTGTTGTGTTCCCAGTCTTGAGTTCCATGTTCCTGTCTTGAGTTCCATGTTCCTGTCTAGAGTTCCATGTGAAGTCATTTTCCCTGGATTACCTGTTCGTTAAATTAAAGTGCTTGCGTTTGGATTCACTCTCTGCTTCATTCCTGCTACTTCGTGACAGAACAACCGACCCACCAAATGAATCCAGCAGCACAGATTATGTGTCTCCGCCAGGGAGATCGGTCCATAGGAGAGTACATTATTGACTTTATTGAACTGGCACATGTCTCATCTTGTGATGAGATATGCCTGATGATCTTCTTCAGGGGAGGGCTATCCGAACCACTCTACTCCCTTATGCCACTCCATCACCCTGGTTGTAGTCTTGGGGAATATGTTGTCCAGGCTCTTTTATTGACCGATTCTCTGTCAGCCGAGCCTGAGCTCCACGTCAGCCCTGCCCAGCCTGAGACCGTCCGCACAGAGCCTTCACCGCTGGTCCCGTCCAGCACAGAGCCTTCGACGCTGGTCCCGTCCAGCACAGAGCCTTCACCGCTGGTCCCGTCCAGCACAGAGACCGTCCAGCCAGAGACCGTCCAGCCAGAGACCGTCCAGCCAGAGACCGTCCAGCCAGAGACCGTCCAGCCAGAGACCGTCCAGCCAGAGACCGTCCAGCCAGAGACCGTCCAGCCAGAGACCGTCCAGCCAGAGACCGTCCAGCCAGAGGCCGTCCAGCCAGAGACCGTCCAGCCAGAGGCCGTCCAGCCAGAGACCGTCCAGCCAGAGACCGTCCAGCCAGAGACCGTCCAGCCAGAGGCCGTCCAGCCAGAGGCCGTCCAGCCAGAGGCCGTCCAGCCAGAGGCCGTCCCGCCAGAGCTTCACGTCAGCCACGTCCAGCCAGAGCTTCACGTCAGCCACGTCCAGCCAGAGCTTCACGTCAGCCACGTCCAGCCAGAGCTTCACGTCAGCCACGTCCAGCCAGAGCTTCACGTCAGCCACGTCCAGCCAGAGCTTCACGTCAGCCACGTCCAGCCAGAGCTTCGCGTCAGCCACGTCCAGCCAGAGCTTCGCGTCAGCCACGTCCAGCCAGAGCTTCGCGTCAGCCACGTCCAGCCAGAGCCTGTCCACGTCACTTCTGCCGAGCCAGAGACGCTCCACGTCACTTCTGCCGAGCCAGAGACGCTCCACGTCACTTCTGCCGAGCCAGAGACGCTCCACGTCACTTCTGCCGAGCCAGAGACGCTCCACGTCACTTCTGCCGAGCCAGAGACGCTCCACGTCACTTCTGCCGAGCCAGAGACGCTCCACGTCACTTCTGCCGAGCCAGAGACGCTCCACGTCACTTCTGCCGAGCCAGAGACGCTCCACGTCACAACCTCCGAGCCAGTGTCTACGGACAAGATGGCCGCCTCCGAGCCAGTGTCTACGGACAAGATGGCCGATCCAGAGACTGTTCACGTCAATTCCTCTGAGCCAGTGTCTACGGACAAGATGCCCGATCCAAAGACTGCTCACGTCACAACCTCCGAGCCAGTGTCTACGGACAAGATGGCCGCCTCCGAGCCAGTGTCTACGAACAAGATGGCCGATCCAGAGACTGTTCACGTCAATTCCTCTGAACCAGTGTCTACGGACAAGATGGCCGCCCCCGAGCCAGTGTGTGTGCCTGTTCCCGAGCCAGTGTGTGTGCCTGTTCCCGAGCCAGTGTGTGTGCCTGTTCCCGAGCCAGTGTGTGTGTCTGTTCCAGAGCCAGTGTCAGTGTCAGTGTGTGTGTCTGTTCCAGAGCCAGTGTCAGTGTGTGTGTCTGTTCATTCTCCAGAGCCAGTGTCAGTGTGTGTGTCTGTTCATTCTCCAGAGCCAGTGTCAGTGTGTGTGTCTGTTCATTCTCCAGAGCCAGTGTCAGTGTGTGTGTCTGTTCATTCTCCAGAGCCAGTGTCAGTGTGTGTGTCTGTTCCAGAGCCAGTGTCAGTGTCAGTGTGTGTGTCTGTTCCAGAGCCAGTGTCAGTGTGTGTGTCTGTTCATTCTCCAGAGCCAGTGTCAGTGTGTGTGTCTGTTCATTCTCCAGAGCCAGTGTCAGTGTGTGTGTCTGTTCATTCTCCAGAGCCAGTGTCAGTGTGTGTGTCTGTTCATTCTCCAGAGCCAGTGTCAGTGTGTGTGTCTGTTCATTCTCCAGAGCCAGTGTCAGTGTGTGTGTCTGTTCATTCTCCAGAGCCAGTGTCAGTGTGTGTGTCTGTTCATTCTCCAGAGCCAGTGTCAGTGTGTGTGTCTGTTCATTCTCCAGAGCCAGTGTCAGTGTGTGTGTCTGTTCATTCTCCAGAGCCAGTGTCAGTGTGTGTGTCCGTTCATTCTCCAGAGCCAGTGTCAGTGTGTGTGTCTGTTCCTTCTCCCGAACCAGTGTCAGTGTGTGTGTCTGTTCCCGAGCAAGTTCCTGGGCCGCCCGAGGGGTCTTCACCGCCGTGGCCGCCCGAGGGGTCTTCACTGCCGTGGCCGCCCGAGGGGTCTTCACCGCCGTTGCCGCCCGAGGGGTCTTCACCGCCGTGGCCGCCCGAGGGGTCTTCACCGCCGTGGCCGCCCGAGGGGTCTTCACCGCCGTGGCCGCCCGAGGGGTCTTCACCGCCGTGGCCGCCCGAGGGGTCTTCACCGCCGTGGCCGCCCGAGGGGTCTTCTCCGCCGTGGCCGCCCGAGGGGTCTTCTCCGCCTTGGTCGCCTGCGCTTCTGGCTCCACCCTGGTCGTCTGCAGTTCCTGCTCCGCCCTGGCCGCCTGCGCGCCCTTGCAAAGCCCTGGTCCCATTCCCCTGCACAGACTTGGCCCTCCTTCCCTCCCCCAAGACCACCTCCGCGTCACCTCCCTCCTGAACTTGTGGTTTTTTTTTTTTTGTGTTGTTGTTGTTGTTTTGGTGTTACACTAGGGGCGTCGGGAGCCGCCCATAGGGGGGGGGCTATGTTACATGTGGGTTTTGTTGTGTCTTGTATATCACGTGATTCCATGTTTGTCATGTGAGCCTGCCATGTGTCTTGTCTTTTGTTATGTTGTTGCTCAGTGTCCACAGGTGTTCCTCGTCTATGTTTATTAGTCTCCCCAGGTGTCTCCTTTCACCACGCCCCCTTGTTATCTTGTTTAGCTTGTTTGTCTGTGTATTTAAACCCCTGTGTTTCAGTTGTTGGCTGTCGGTTGTTGCTTTATGTTGCTTGTAGTGGTGTGTTGTGTTCCCAGTCTTGAGTTCCATGTTCCTGTCTTGAGTTCCATGTTCCTGTCTAGAGTTCCATGTGAAGTCATTTTCCCTGGATTACCTGTTCGTTAAATTAAAGTGCTTGCGTTTGGATTCACTCTCTGCTTCATTCCTGCTACTTCGTGACAATGTCATTGTTTTTATGATGCTGTTCATTCATTCATTGGTGATAATTAGACCAGTCCAATCATTTCCACATATGTTTAGCTAGATTTCGATTATCATATTTTGCGTTAACTGTATGTTTTATTGCCTAGCTTGCCGCACAACGCTGTTGACTTTGATTCCTGCGATTATCATGAGAACAGTTGTCAATATCTCACATAATTATCTAGTGTAAACGGGCACAATTTGCAAACTATTATGATAAATTGCAATAATCATGTCTAATGACATCATAACGGCCAATGTTATGAAATAATGCGACGTACATTTAACTTTATTGATGTCATCAGGCATTTTGTAATGTTTACATTACAATCAAAAAACATAAATGAAATTATACATTAGGTATAGGCTATTTAGCTGCAATCATGTAAAAACGTTATAAGCTGCCAAACGCGATTGGCTACTTTATTATTATAAAGTAGTCTAACACTTATATTATATTATAAGACATATTATCCGATTTTGAACATCATCATTAGTTCAGTAGACTATGCAGTATAGCCTATGCAATAGCCCAATATTTTTATGAAATCGTGAAACATTACCTGGTCAATATCTTCAGTGTCTTGTGCCTGTTCCATGACCAACGCTACTATCCTACCGAACAGGGATGGAGATTAGCACCGGCCACCAGCCAAATGCGAGTGATTTTGTGTTGTTGCGGGTAAACTCACCTCACCTACCGGCCACCGTGGCGGGTAAATCAAAATAACATCATGCAACGTTCGTCTGTTAGGACAAATTAGTTTGAATAAACGAGCAGACACTGATTAGCAAGACAACTAGCAGTGAATGTGCTTTTCACTAAATTAATCACACACACAGTAAACAAATCCTTAACAAAAAAACATAACAGGACTTCCGGTAGCGCGCGAACACGGATGGCAGCGTGAGTGAATTGCTCTCCCGACAGATACTTGTAAAAGCCCCGAAATATTTAAATATTCAGTTAATTTTTATATAAAAAATAACAATGGAGTGTGGGGCAGGGATGGAAACAAGGGCTAAACAAAAGAAAGTTCCAGGACGCGAAGAAAAGACTGGAGAAGAAAAGAGTGTAAAAGAGCCGACAGCTTGCAGTCTTGCTAACGCTGAGGGGGAAATTAACCTGGAAAAGATACTCGTCGAGTTAAGAGAATTCAGAAAGGAAAATAATGAAAAACTAGCGGACATCAAGGAGGATTTGAACACTACAAACAAGAGAATCGAAGATGCTGAGAATCGTATCGCGGAAGCCGAGGAACAAATTCAACACACGGGTGAGGTGCTGTCTGAAGTGCTGAAACTCCAGGCTCAGCTCGAAGCGAAGTTAACGGATCAAGAAGGCAGGTCGAGGCGAGACAACATTCGAATATACGGTATTCCAGAGGGCAGCGAAAATGGCTCGTCCACTATCAAGTTTATTGAAGACTTGCTGAAGGACGGGTTGGGGCTTGACCCAACGACGGATCTCCATATTCAGAGGGCCCATAGAGCTTTAGCGCCAAAGCCAACGGACAATACGAGACCACGCTCCGTTATCGCTAAATTCCTGAGCTCCAAGACGAAAGAAGAGATCTTGGGACAGGTGTGGAAAAAAGGAGGGCTGAAATGGAACAATGCAAGAATTACATGTGACCATGATTACCCCCCTGATATCCTAAAGAAACAAAAAGAATACGCACAAGCAAAATCAGTGTTGAAGGAAAAAAAGATCAGATTCCAAACTCCATATCCAGCGAAACTCCGGGTGTTCTACGAAGGCGACACAGTGCTCTACAATTCTGCGGAAGAGGCGACAAAGGACATGAAGGACAGAGGCCTGCAGGTGGATATCATCCGACCACAACAGACGCCACTGGAACGCCTTCAGCGCCGAGCTTGGTCGACGAAAAGGGGGCGAGGAGGTAGTCAAGTGGAAACCGGTACAACACCGGACTACGTGGAGCGACTGAAAACTTACAGACGAAAATGACTAGAAAGTGAGCTTGCACACTGACCGGTTCACCCGATGTAACTTAAATGACGAGACGGCATTAATACAGGTCAGTGTGGGGATGTGTTTATTTGGAACTTTTATGAATAAACCGTTGCAGAATAAGCTAACCATTCGAGAAGAGCCCTTTCCAAGTGCTAGTTACTCATAGTTTAAAGTTGGGAGACCTAAAAATTGCATCACAAGGTGCCATTATGACAATGTGCCATCGAGGGCCCTCACTTCAGCTTGCAGGTGTGAGGCTTTTCCCTCTGAGCCAAATTTTCATTCAGGCTCGAATAGGATCCATAGACTAGGGATCTCTTCTATGGAAGTCACTTTATAAGATACATGTTCTTGTACATGGTTTTGTTTTTTGTTTTACATTGTTCAAAGCCCTGTGGTTCTATTACTGGGCAAATGGAAGTACAGTTGCGTTTATGTGTACGAAGGTGATTATAACAATTATACATAATAATACATGGTTGGCATAGAGCAAGTGTTTAAATTAGTAACATATAACATAAATGGAGTCCATAATCCTATTAAGAGAACTAGAATTTTATCAAAATTAAAAAAAGAAAAGGTTCAGGTAGCGTTTTTGCAAGAGACACATTTAGATCAGGCAGAACACTCTAAATTGACCCGAAAAGGATTTAAATATGTATTTTCATCATCACATCCTTCTGGTAGAAGGAGGGGAGTGGCTATTTTAATATCAAACAAGCTAAGGTGTGACCATCAGACTGAAGTTAAGGATAAAGAAGGACGCTATATTTTAATTAAAGGACAGATTGAAGGGACCCCAGTTACATTTCTCAATGTTTACGTCCCCCCAGGTAGTAAATTTAAGTTCTATCAAAAAATCTTTGATATGATCTCGACTGAGTCACAAGGAACCTTAATTTGCGGTGGTGACTTTAATATAATTTTCAACTCGAAAATGGATACCTCTACAAAAGAGAAACCGATAACTTCTACAGCAAGGAAACTTAAAGCTCTACTAAGAGATGTAGGATTGATAGACCTCTGGAGGGATTTTTTTCCCAAAGGACGAGATTATACTCACTATTCGTTTGCACACTCTAAATACTCGAGAATAGACTATCTATTTCTGTTCAGAAAAGATAGACATAAGATAAACAAATGTAGTATAGGAACAATGGACCTGTCTGATCATGCACCAGTATATGCCTCAGTGAATCTAAATAAAATTCATAGAAATACATTATGGAGATTAAACACTGGTATTCTAAATAACGAGCAGTTCATAGAACGTATGAAAACTGAAATTAAGTACTATCTAGAGGAGAATGACAATGGAGACGTTTCCCCAGCCGTACTGTGGGATGCCTGCAAAGCAGTCCTGAGAGGGAAAATAATTGTAGAAACAGCATTAGGTAAGAAATTAAGACAGGAGAAGCTCATTAAACTACAAGTCCAACTAAAAGAGCTAGAAAGGGAACATAAAGGTACCCAAGTGCATAGACCAGGCTTAATGCAAGAGATTAGAAAAGTAAAAGAAGAAATCACTGAGGTACATAATGTAGAAATACAAAAGAATCTCACATTTCTGAAACAACGCTATTACGAGGCTGGAAGTAAATCATTAAAACTTCTAGCTTGTAAACTCCGTAAACAACAAGCTGACAACACAATTTATAAAATTAGAGATCCTATAATGAAGAAGGCTAAATTTAGATTAACAGAAATTCATGAACAATTTGAAAAGTTTTATAAAAAACTATATACAGAAAATATACCTAGTCAAGAAACAGATATTAATGCATTTCTGAGTTCATTAAAATTACCCAAATTAACAGAAGAACAAAATGAAAGTTTAATAAAGGACATAACTCCACAAGAACTGTCAACAGAGATCACTAAATTAAAGCTCAATAAATCACCAGGCACAGATGGGTTTACGGCTGAATGGTACAAGAAATTCAGGGAACAACTTGTCCCTATCCTCCTTCCAGCCTGCAATGCTGCATTTCATGGAAGCGAGATTCCCATTTCATGGAATGAAGCGATTATTTCCCCTATACCTAAGGAAGGAAAAGATAAATTAGAATGCGCTTCGTATAGGCCCATCTCAGTCTTGAATGTTGATTATAAGTTATATGCAGCGATATTGACTAGGAGGATAGAAAAATTACTTCCAGAATTGATCCACAACGATCAGACAGGATTCATTCAACAAAGACAAACACAGGACAACGTTAGACGCACCCTACACATAATGAAACACATTCAAGAGAGTAACATGCCAGCAATAATAGTGAGTCTAGATGCCGAAAAAGCCTTTGATTCAGTCAGATGGTTATACCTATATAGAACATTAGAAATATTTGGTTTCCATGAAAACATTATTAAAGCCATACAATTATTATATTCGAGACCACGAGCCAGAATAAAAGTAAACGGGAGTCTATCTAATTTTTTTAATTTGGAAAGAGGCACAAGACAGGGGTGCCCTCTCTCCCCCCTCCTTTTTGCCCTCTACATTGAACCCCTTGGCCAATGGATACGGCAAAATCATTATATTAGCGGTATAAAGATGGGTGAAGATGAACATAAAATATCGTTATTCGCAGACGATGTTATGATATACCTGAGAGACCCGGCAACATCATTTACAACCCTTATGTCAACACTAGATAAATTTAGCACTTTATCAGGATATAGACTAAATGTAAAAAAAACACAAGTCATTTGCAATAATTTTATTCCATCGGAAGAAATAAGGACAAAATATAGGATCAATTATAATTTAGATGTAATTAAATATTTGGGAATTTACCTGCCAAAAGATACTAACACCTTGCTAGATGTAAATTATAGACATTTAAATAGTAAGCTCCACGCAGATATTCAGAGGTGGAGTGTTATCCCTTTTTTGAATTTGGGAGAGAGAGTGGATATTATTAAAATGAATGTGCTCCCGAGGCTTCTATATCTTTTTCAGACACTTCCAGTAAAGGTCTCAGAAGAACAATTTAAACATTGGGATAGGCTAAATGGTTTATAAGGTTTATCTGGGAAGGTAAAAAATCTCGAATTCGTTATAAAACACTCCAGATACCTAAAGAAAGAGGTGGTTTAGCCCTCCCCTCCTTAAAAGACTATTACATAGCTGCCCAGTTAAGAGCCATAGTTTGCTGGTGCAATCCAAGCTATAAAGCTAGATGGAAACAAATTGAACTTTCCTTTTTTTCTGAAGTACCAATTCAAGCAGTAATCGCAGATGACAAACTACTAAGAGCCCATATAAATAAAGAATATCCATGGATTACTACCACACTAGAAATATGGGCCAAAATAATAAAAAAATTTGAATTGAAAGACACTTTGAAGATAATTAGATGGTGTGCGTACGATACAGAATTTACCCCCAATACTTTAGACGAAGTTTTTAAGAAATGGATTAAGAAAGGAGTTACGTCATACTATTCTATCACAAACAACAATATTTTCTTAACCTTTCAAGAATTTAAGAATCGGTTTGAAGTGAGTAATCAAGATTTGTACAGATACTTTCAAATAAGACACCACTTCAACACAACAGTAAATAAAACCGGGAATTGGAAACAAAATGATTTTGTGAAGATACTCTTGTCTACATTAAAGGCTTCTACAATTAGCAAGGTTATTTCTAAACTTTATCATTGTCTCCAAAACCATAGACCAGAATCCACCTCATATATCAGAATTAAATGGGAGAAAGAAGTAAACATCACTATATCAGAAGAGGCTTGGCTAGAAGCATGTAAACACCAATGGAAAACTACAGGCTCCCATCAATGGAGGCTATTCGCCTGGAAAAATATAAGTAGATTCTTTATTTCACCTGCTCAAAAGAGCCATAGTGAAGTAGGATCAGGGTGTTGGAGAAACTGTAATTCAGAAGTAGCAAATCACCACCACATATTTTGGGCGTGTCCAGTTATTCACTTATTTTGGAAGGATGTTCACAGGACAGTAGAGGACATATTAAGGATAAAAATTCCATTCCAATGGTATACCTTCTTTCTGGGAAATCTGGATTTACAAGAAACTGACTATATATACCTATGGAGAATATTCCTGGTGGCAGCTAAAAAGGCTCTCACTCGTAAATGGCTCCAACCTACCTCACCCACTATAGATGACTGGAAGGCAATTGTTAGTGAAATACATAGGATGGAAATCCTTACCTTTTCTTTGAAGTTAAAAAACAAAAAGGGGCTCTGTTGTGGAAGAGATGGAAGAAATTTGTAGGAAACTGAGTAATTTTATAATAGATGTAATTATAGTCTATTATAGGAAATAAAACACTAAAGACACAAAGGTGTCACTAGATTGCACTGTACCCCATTTTTGTTTTGTTTTTCTGTTTGCTTTTGTTCGTTTTTGGGTTCTTTTTTGTTCTGATTTTATATACAGAAAGTGACATTTATGTATGTATATGTATATATATCTTTTTTTTTTCTTCTTCTGTTTGTACTCAAAAAAATACAATAAAAAAAAAATAAAATAAAAAAAACATAACAAAAAAACAGGGCTATTCTGGTGGGTGCGGTGATGCTGTGGTGACGCGCTCATGTAAGGGTGGCGCTGCCAATAAAGCTCCTAAAATCTGTCACAAAGAACAGGCAAAAGTAATGATTATGAATATGTAAACTATAGCAAGGAGATATAGTAAGTATTTTCTTTGTCCGTGTCAGTTGCAAAGATTAAGTTGACGATGCTGATCGTGATCTTCGCAGTAGGCTAGTGAACGCGCAAGAGAGAAAATGCACATTTCATACGAATTGCATAAGCAGAGAGCAGTCTGTGTCTGTTTTCTTTCGTTTTTAATTGTTCTGTTTAAAAGTAGATATGTCTGTCTGTGAGCCTAGTCTACCTTATACGCTGAGTTTCGGTTCATTTATGAGACGAGCTCCAGCGCCGGCGCCTCCGTTTCGTGATTATCTACCGTCTGCTATATTTAATTATTATTTATTAAATCCAGGCAATTGGTTGATGAAACATTGATTAAAATTAAGATACAAATAATACAAAACGAAATTCACTTTAAAGAAATGTTTTGTGCTTTCTGTCTCTGTGAAAGTTTTAAAGCATCTTTTAGTGCCGCTTTCACAGTGGTCACGTCTGTACCATTGTGTTTTCCTCATATGGGAACTGAAATGAATATCAGTTCATGGTTTGTGTGTGTAGGCTATAAGAGAGAAAGAGAAAATGCCAGTATTTCATTGAGACTTGAGATTAAATAAACTGCTTAAGTATTGTAGATCTTGTTGTATTAATTTTCACATGCAGTTACACATTGTCGGTTAAAAACAAGAAAGTGGCTGGTAAAAACATTGAGTGGCTGGTAGATTTTGAAATCCACCAGTCACAGTGGCCGGTGGACAAAAAAGTTAATTTCCATCCCTGCTACCGAACAGGTACCGGTGTACAGGGTGGGGGGTGTATTTACGACAGTGCAAGTATTGCACAGCGACTCTAGGGGTCGCTGTTTGACAAAAACACAATTTCTGCATAGTATGCCTTTAAATGACATTACATTTTGCTAAACTTTGTGACACACTAGTATTATAAGAATTGTGAAGATTCTTCTCTTAAACACCCAATGAAATTAGAGATTCAAATGCCTGGCTATAACACAAAGGGCCATAAAATCTCCCTCCAAAGGGACAGCTCCTGATTGGACCCTCTTCCAAAAGGGTTGATGGCTAATTTCGCTGGTACTTGTGACTAGTGACAATAAAGCTACTACTACAACAAAAGAAGGCGGAAATGTCAGGTCTTCAAAAGGACTGAACAGCAGTTTATCCCTCTCTTACTTCTTGCTTCCTGCTTCATCATGTAACGCTTTGCCTGAGGGCGAAAGCCCGCTGTTTCCTTTGTTTGTTTTAAGTTTTGTTTTTCCTTTTTCGAATTCTCCTTTGTTCATCTACTCTTGCGAGGAAAATGAACTCAGCTGAAAGCAACTCTTCAGCAAATTCATCCGCAAGGGACTTTCAAACTTGCCGCTGAACGAAAAGCAGCCGCGCACCGAACGAGCACGCGCCCAGAGGACCACGTGACGCGCAGGACCGAGACACATGCTTTCTTCATATCAGCCACACAAAGAGTTATACCTGTGCAAGTATAAGTTTGATCACGCTTTTAAGGTTTAAGATTTGTTGAATTCTTGTTGTCTCTCAAAGGTTAACTTAAATGTCCCTGTGATTTTGCTATTCTGAAGATTCTTTCGGATTTTCCCATAACTCTCTCTCTCACTCTCTGCATATTTCTCTCTCTCTCTCTCCCTGTATCTATGTATTCTGTAAATACATTTATTCCGTGTAACTGTACTCACAATGTATATAAGTAGTTTGCCTGTATTAAATTCATATTCATACTTTGAAAACTGCCTACCTGCTCATGTATTAAGTTAATGAGATGTTAGATCTAGCTACAAGCTTTACAATAATAGATACTTCAAATAGTATCTGTTTATAGAATAGGGAAACTATTTGTCTTGGCCAGAGAAATAGTCTGCCTTTTCTAAGTTAACTTCCTTGAGATTTAATAACAGATTGATGGTCAGTTCGCTGGCGAACAGATTATTCGATAACTAATTAAATCCTAATTAATAGATAGGAGTTATCTATCATAGACAGTTGATATATTGATATTTAATTATAATGCGTTGTGATTGAATGTGAATTTACACAACTACCCTGAGTTTACCCATAGAGAAAGGGGCAACGATCCCCTTTACAGGGAATTTTTATTCTGTAATTGATAACCTGTATGATTATTGATTATGAAATATGAATCAAGTGTCGATCATTCAATTCCCCATTATTGAGCTATTGAGAGATTCCTTACAGGCAAGCACCCACTTATAAAATATACATTACAAATA